>CM053409.1:312492-344080 GCA_028644305.1 Xerus rutilus | reverse complement strand
CAAGAAGGACAGATCCTTGGACAAGGCCTCTGGCCTTGGGCCTGAGCTTCACAGAGATGTTTACATTTCCAAGATAAGAGAAGAGGTTACTCATTGGGCTCCATGGTAACAGCTGGCAGGGGAGCAAAGAAAAGGGAGAAGCAGCTCTCCCCTTCCCAGGTGCTGCCCTTGAAGGGTTAACTTGCCCAGAACAGTGAAACACACGGGTATAAAGTTCTGAAGCTGCGTAAACTCGGGGGGATTGATTGATTACAGCAAAAGCCGTACCCTCTGAACCAACTGCAGTCAAATAAACCTGCTTCCTGTTTCCTATCCAGTGTCTTGCCTCATCTGCCCGACATCAGCTTGAGAGGCTGAGACAGGAGGATAGCAAGTTCAAGGCCAACCAGGCCAACTTAGCAAGACTCTGTCTCAAAATAAAATTTTGAAAAAGGGCTGGCAGTGTGGCTCAGGGATAGAGCGCTTGCTTGGCATGTGTGCTGTGTTGGGTTCAATCCCCAGTCCCCAGCCCGCTGGCCACAGGAATTCAGACAAATGCAAAGCAAGGACTGTTCTAGGTCAGGAGGTATTTCAGGAAGAGCGCAAGATTTATATACTTGAAAAAAGCAATTGGGCATCATAGCATTAAACCGGATGAACCAATCAAAGGACTTCGGGAGAGAGTCTTTGAGTTTGTTTTGCCCGAGGCTTACCCGCCCACATTCCTGCAGGGAGGTGCCTTGGGGTTTTCATTCCTTTAAGGGAATGGTTTTCCTCCAATGCCCCCTGCTGAACACCTCCTCCTGCAGAGAAAGACGTTTTTATCCCTGGAACACAGAGGGTACAGAAGGGAACCCTGGCTCCACCCAACAGCACTTCCTCCATGAACTGGAGTAACTGTGGAGTATTTTCCCTTCCTGGGTGAGTGGGGTTTAAACATTTCCCACCAACACCAAGTGGGGTTGGAGGGACAACAATGGCCGGCTGTTCTAAGTACCAGAAAGGCCAGGACTAGAGGGAAGGTCAGTGCCTGGGTTGCTGTTCAGCAGATTCCACCATGAGGCCCCGGGCGGGCAAAGCCGCCACCGCCTGCACGTTGTCTCTTGGTGCCAGCGGGCATTGCTGGGCACCCCGTGGCAGGATTGCAAAGACTGCCAGAGAGCAAGTACACAGAGTTGTCATGGAAACCAGATGCTTCAGCTTGAGTTGTTTACAGGGAACTTCCGGGTCGCTTCTCTGCAGGCATCCCAGCCACAGGCCTGTTGTAAGTGTTCTTCGATCCCCTGCACTTGAGTAAGTATGAAGTCCAGGTCGGGTGGCGAGCTCACCACCAGGGTGTCGGTGTGTGGCTTTTGTCCACTTGCCTCAGCCATTGTCAAGGGCACTGACTTCCGTAACCTGGGAACCAGGTGGCAGGTTTCCCCCTGCATTAAAGACGCACTTTCTGCAGCACAGCCGGGCCTCTGCCGGGGCCTGCACTGTGATCCCAGCACTTGGCTCTCCACCTTCTCGCAGCTCACCTTTGACAGAGACAGCCATCAATTTTGTCCTTAATTGTGAGTTTGAATTTTCCCAGCTATTCAGCAGGATCTTGGAAAACAAGTGGGATTTTTTTTTAAAGGTAATTGCACGATGAGGATTTTCATAGCTTTTGAAGGATCTTTTGAACCATTTGATGTTTCAGCAGATGAAACGGTGGAAGCTGTCAAGCTGATGATAAAGGTATGTACTTTGTCCCCAAGCCACTAAAATTTACATTAATAATAATCATACAGTGTAGATAGAGATACTATTTGGCATATTTAAAGTAAACAAGGAGCTAAAACTATTCAAGAATCTCATTATTTGTAAGATAGAGTTTTAAGAATAATTTTGAATGCGTTGGACAAGGAAGAAAACTGAGTCAGTGAATTCTCAGGAAGAAAGGAGTTGTTCCACTTCTCTTTAGAGAATTTGTGGGTTGTTCATGGGCCACGTAATCTGATGGCAATTCTTCAGAAAAGGACAAAAACGCAACACTACCGTTAGGCCATGAAAGTGGAAAGTGCCAGCCACCTGATAGATAGTGTGTTTGGTAAGCAAGCAGATAAACAGAACCAACTGGTTCTGGAAGCAGAACACCTTCGCCAACTGCGGGCTGTGACTTTATTTGTATTCAGAGTAAACGAAGCTCAGAGAGGCAGAACAATTTGGATGCAGTAACTTCCTTACAAATTTCTTCTAAATATTTACACTATAATAAAAAATTAAGTAAAATATTTAGTTCCTGACTATCAAATATTTAACTTGGAGATGGTCATTCCTCATTGCTGGGGAGCATTTGTTGAGCTGAGTTATGTGATATGTGGTTGATTTCCACAATCAGGATTTTCTAACACAGAGGATCTTAACCTTATGCATCACGGATTCCTTTGGAAGTTAGGTGAAGCCTGTGAACTCTTTCTCAGAAGGTCCATAAATACGTAAGATAAAATACATGTGGACAAAAAGGAAGCCAGTTACACTGAAGCCCAATTTTCAAATGATAAATATCAAATTTGTGACATAGAGGCATGGTGTACAGGGCTTGCTTTATTGTCCATTAACAGGTTCCAGCAGGGCATTTAACAACCTCTACACTTCCAAAGTAGTGATCAGTACAAATGGTATTTTGAGATATCTGCCACAACAGTGATATGACATGAAAATGAAAGTATGTGTGGCTTTTTGTTTTGTTTTGTTCTGGGTGCTAGGTGAACCTAGGACCTCGTGCATGCTAGGCAAACACTCTACCACTGCGTCCGCAGCTCCATATTGGTGATTTTTATTGGTGACACAGTCATAGGTACAGCTGATACATGCTACTTTAGTTTGTTGCTGTCAAGCATAATTGAAGAAAATTTTAAATTTCATTTAGAGTTCATGAAAATGAAGACAGTTTTTTCCCATCTTAATTCTGTTTGTAAACTTTTTGGGGGTCCACAGACTCCATGTTAAGAAACCTAATGCTTCTTCCCTTTGTCCCCAAACAATTATATTGCTCAGCGGGGAAATGTTTTGAGAAAGAGAGCCAGAGCAAGACAGCAAGGGCAGCCAGCGAGAGCAAGCGGGAGAGGGGAAAGGGGGAGAGGGAGCGCGGGAGGAGGAGAGCTGGAGAGGGAGAGAGAGAGCAAGATGACTCTCCTGGTCTAGTGACGCAGAGATACACTGTCCTCATAACATGCTGTTATCTTGAAGGATTATTTCCACATTCCTCTTTCTGAAGACAAACAAGGCAGGCGGTACCTGGAGCTAATGTATGCAGGAGCTGCTCTCAAGAACAGCTGGAGTCTTGCTGATGTGGGAATATCTTTCTGTTCGACCCTCAAATGCTTCGTTAAGGTACCACAAACAGGATAACATTTGTGCAAGATGTCTGTCTCACTTTGAATTAAGTTGTGGATAACCCTGCCAAAGTAACTTCGTAACTTAGAAAGAGGTTTTCTTTCCTTGCCTTCTCTCTTCCATGGGAATAGCTGATGCTACGCAGGCTTTGTGCTGTAAGGAGAAGTGATGTGGAGACTGGGCAGTAGCCCTTGGCTGCTCCCCGCAAACTTGGAGCTCACCACAAGCCAATATCAGAACAAGGCCGAGGGAGAGATCTGGAATATTGGCCTGGGGAAGAGAATGGGGTCTCTTTGATGGGCCATGATGATTAGGGGCAGAGGAGTGAAGAAAAAGCTTGCTGTGACAAGAGTGATGGGGCAGTTTCTACATCCGAATCCAGCCACAGTAGCCATTGGGTCAGGTAGGCTTGCAATGGAGGTATCCTTTTCCATTTAGTGTCCTTAATCAAGGACACTAAACGTGCATGACTCAGCACCCATGAGCCCTTAAGAAATTTACAGAACCTAAAATTATAAATATACAAAATTATGTGCCTAGATATTTCGGGGAATCGTTATCCTTAACTTATAACAATTTTTAAAGAGGCAAGTGATCCAAAGAATTTAAGAGGGCCGCTCTAGGGTAGAGTATTATTCTATACTCTTTCTTTACCCTGCATGAAGACGCGGACCTCAAGGGGCTTAGTGCATTATCCATTCTCCACCAAACAGGGCAATTATCTTCCTCATCTTTATATTAAAAGGTTTTTCATGGTAGTCGGAGTTAACTCTTAATGTTATGATGAGTGACTAAACAGGTGTTTAAAAGGAATATTCTCCAACATTAAGTAGTGAAGACCAAGTCACAAAATAACGTGTGTTACATGATTCTATTCATGTGAACAAAATGTGGCTGAAAGCTCAGTCCTTGTGCCCAATGCCAATCCAATAAGGAAGACAAAGTTTTGAGGAGAAGAAAAAAGAAGTTTTATTGCTTTGCTACCCAAAGAGAAACACAGGGGGCTCCTGTCCCAGAGTCTGATTCTCCCCATCATGGGGACCAGGGAGGTTTTAAAGAGGTGATTCAGAGGATCCCTTTTCCTGAGATTAGAGAGAAGATCAGGGAGGAGAAGATCAAGGAGGAAAAGATGGGGAGGAGAAGGTCAGGGAGGAGGAGGTCAGGGAGAAGTTTTGGGGGGAAAAAGTCAGTTTTAGAGCTATGAGAGATATAGTCAAAGCATAAAGTGGACCACTGTTACAAAAAGATCATATTTATATGTTTTAATGTTGTATGAGCATCATCATGTATTATTTTTATGTTCTTGAAGAATATTTACTAAAATTAAAACAAATGATTTTTTTTTACCAATTTTTCTCCCTCTGATACACAGGTAATGGTAGCATAATACTTTTAAAACAGGCCAAATTCTATGTCATTTCTTTTTCTTTTTCCTTTTTGTGGTACCAGGGATTGAAGGCAGAGGTGCTTAACAAAGCCACTTCCTATCGAGCCACTTCAGCCGTTTTTGTATTTTATTTAGAGACGGGATCCTTGCTGAGTTGCTTAAGGCCTCACTGAGTGGCTGAGGCTGGCTTTGAACTTGCAGTTCTCCTGTCTCAGCCTCCTAGGCTGCTGGGATTACAGGCATGGCCACGTGCCCCGTGCTATGTTGTTTCTTAAATGTCTTTAAACATATTTCCATATTATGCTTTTGGCACTGTACCTCAGAGAGGAGAGCCCGACACAAAGTCACAGCAGTGTTCAAAACCTGACTCGGCTTCGGTCCTCTTTCAGTCGGTGTTTCTAAAACTCTTCCTATTTTATTGTCCATGTGCGTGTCTGTATTTGCAGTGAGTTTGCTTTTTGAAGTGCAGAAGAACGCTCATCCTATTTCAGGAATTCGTTTTTATTGGGAAGACACCTTGAGTGCGTATCCTGGGTCTTGGTTGGTGTGTGGACGGGAAGACCTGATGTCACGCGTGCACCACGTGTGGACGGGAAGGCCTGATGTCACGCGTGCACCACGTGATCTATGACATTGTTTATCCACTAACTTCTCCCTGGGTGCAGCTGACCAGCGCCCGACTCAGTGTTCTGGGAGAGCTAGAGAGGTGCCGCCTCTTACTTGGCATCCCCAACTCCCTTTTCATACAACCAATATGCAGAAGTGCCCAACTAGTGGGCCTCATTCAGATCCAAACTGGGTTTTCCCACAAAAGCAAAGTTGCAAAGAAGAACGAAATTATGGTGTTTGCTGGAAAATGGATGGAACCAGAGAATATCATGCTAAGTGAAATAAGTCAGAACTAGAAAGTCAAGGGTTGAATGTTTTGTCTCGTGTGCAGAAACTAGAGCAAAATAAGGAAGAAGAAAACAAGAAAGAAAAAGTATGTATGTGGTAGGGCAGGGGATCCCGTGAAAACAGAAGAGAGCCAGGCCTGGTGGTGCATGCCTATAATTCCAGCAACTTGAGAGTCTGAGGCAGGAGAATTGCAAGTTTGAGTCTAGCCTTAGCAACTTAGCGAGGTCCTAAACAACTTAGCAAGACCTCGTCTCAAAATAAAAAATAAAAAGGGATGGGGTTGTGGCTCAGTGGTTAAGCACACCTGGATTCAATGCCCAGTACCAAAAAAGAAAGCAAGGAAGCAGGAGATCAGTGAAGAGTGGAGGAAGGCAAAGGTGGGGGCGTGGCGGGGGGACAGTGGCATGAATCTGATCAAACTTTCCTACGTAAATATACGAATATACCACAGTGAATCTCACCTTCACGTATATCCATAATGCACCGATTTTTTAAAAAATTAAAAAGCAAAGTTTTTAAAATGGAAGCTATCTAGAGTTTAAATAATGCAATGCTCCAGATACACTATGAATGAAATGTAATGCCCAGACTCGAGACCACCAGAGACCACCAGGAGTCCGATTCCAATGCAATCACAAAAAAGGTCTTTAATTCCAACTCGAGTAGGGTCCGCCAACCCACACCGACGCAGCGGGTTAGGAAGCACGGCCCCGAGTCTAGGGGAGCAGGGATTTTTATGGATTACAATCGCAAGCAGGGGAGTACATGCCTGGCGCTACATGATTGGGTAAGGGAAAGCGCACGCAGGGGGAACAGCAGTAGGATTGGATGGGGATGGGTGAAGTCACTGGGTGGTCAGTGGGCCTTTAGACTGATAGGTCTGGCTACCATGGGCCCAGTTGACCTTTAGGTTATTGATAGGTCTGGCTACAGTGAGCTCATTGCCTGGCCTTCTAATTAGCTGACTCAAGTTACAGAACCACTTTTTGGCACCAGGGAGGGGTGCCGTTGTGTTGCAACTTCCAGTAACTGGGTGGGGGACCTAGGGCTCTGGACAAGAGGCCTAGAGTCACAAAATGGCTTTAGTCTGGTCCTTTCAGAAATGGGCCTGGCATGTCACTTGACATGTGTTATTTGTGTAGTCAAAGGTCCCTGGATGCCCATCCCCCAAAAGAGCCGAGGCCACAGGTGTCTGTGGAGACCCCGGGACCTGGCTTCGTTCATGCTTAGAGGCATTTGATACCTGGCACGTTTGGTTTTCACCTAGCGTTGAGTCTGTGGTCCTCCCTGTGAGTGCTTGTCCCAGAGCCGCTGCTGGTACCTGCAGGTTAGAGATGCTTGTCTTTACCGTATGGATGTGTGATCACTCATATTCTGAGCAGCTTCTCTTGGCCTCATTCATCTGGTCTCGTGTAGTAATGAGTGAGCTGCTGAGAGCGACTCCGGCCTCTACTGTTTTGTCTGCATGTTACTCTATGGTCTGCTTTACATCCCAACTACAAACTAGTCCCCAGACAGAGGAATAAGGAGAAATCAGAGAATGTTGAAGAAGTAGGGGAAGGGCTTGGGGTGTAGCTCAGTGGTAGAGCACCTGCCTAGCACGTGTGAGGCCCTGGGTTCAATCCCCAACATCACAAAAAAAAAGGACAGTGATTACATGAGACGTAATTTTTCTTTTTCTTTTGCACCCACATCTTTTTACTCAGCTTGGCAGGATTTCTGCCCACCCGTACATATTACATGGATTAGCACAGACAGATATTCTCCTTATGGAGCCACAAGCACGGACCTGGTGAACAGGAGGGCGAATCCTGGTTCTTCAGGTTGCACTGAGCATTTTTATGTGAACCATCATGAAGAGTGCTCTAAGCAGCTCAGCCTGCCCTGGCGGACGAGGGTGGAGCTGGCCCTCAGTGACCAGTCACCGTGATGTGCCCTAGATCCAAACACCAGACTGAACAGCAAGCCTGCCCCTCAGGACTTCTTCGGACATCTGCATGTTGCCATGCTGTGGCAGCGTGTCCCTGGGGGGGGGAATAAAGTGAATTACAAAGTGGCCGCGCGAAGGGCCCCTGGGGACCAGAGAGAAGTTGTGGTGGAAGAAAGAGTTCCAGGACACGGAAGGGCAAGAAGCCAGATGCTGGCTGGGTGCCCGTGAGGAGCCTGCACCCGGCCCAGCTTCAGGAGAGCCCGTACTGGCCCCCAGTGACACACCCAGCCCACCGCAGCCCACTGAAGAATCACTAGCATCCTGAGTCCACTAAAGAGGAAGTGAAGCCAGTTTCACTTTTTGTTGAAAAGCGGAAATGTAGAAATCCTTTCTCCCCTCCCCCGTTGCTGTGCGTCCGGTTCCAGTTGGACGGATGGAGCTGTTGCTGACAGACCGAGACTCCCGTGACTTCCTTCATCAGCTCTGCGTCAGAGGTCTCCGTGCCTCGTGGTTTCCTATTCGGGTTGTAAAATAAAAGGAACAAAGGACACTTTAAAAAGTGTATTTAGTATTTCCCTTTTTAAACGTAAAATTAAATATATGTGGTTATGGCACATTTCACAAGTCAAGCTGTAGACAATGAACAGCCTGTGACAATAAGAAGCCCCCCAAGTCAGCCTCTCAGAAAGGACTTTTTAAGATTGACCTAAGGTTCAGAACCCACGGTATTTCTAAATTAAAGTGTAGCACTGTGGAGGGTGTTCCCAAACTAACACCTGGGTGTCCACAGCATGGACACGAGTTGTCGGCTTTCCTCTCGTGGCCCTGGGTCTGTAGATGAAGGATGGAAGATCTCAGAGCCCTACGTTTCCTCCACCTTGCTCAGAGCAGGGGGACTCGCTCGTGTGGGCACAGAGGAGTAAGACCAAGAGCAGAGGTCACTCCCCGCACACCCGCCTAGAGAGAGCCTGAGGCCCCCCGAGGACCCTACGACAGTTTGTCCCTTGTGCCCACCTCCAGACAGTGCGTGCCCTCCTTTTCTCTCCCTGCAGGAAGAAGACAAGCCCACGCTGTACGTGTTCAATGCAGTGACCCAAGAGACTATGCCGATAATGGAGAATGTTTCCCTTCTTGGTAAAAAAGTGTCTGACCTGAGGACTCTGGTGACTCTGAGATGTGGCCTCCCTGTGAGTGTCTACTGTCTGCGGACCCCTGCTGGACTGGAGATGTATGACTGCAACACCCTGAGGGACTACCAGGCTGATCTAGGTATGGCCTGCGGCGGGGGCTCGCCACTCATCACCAGGGTCCTTTGATCCCAGCTAGATTTTGCACTTTTTCGAAAGAAAATGGAAAATCTAGATTTTTAAATGCAATATGTTGATTTCATTCGCCTGTTTATGTTAAAATAGTTGACAGAGCCACATGGTTTTAGACTGCCAGCAGTGTAGAAGTTTGTGTGGTGGTAAGTCTCCGTGTCCCTTAGCCCAGCAGGTGACTCCGTTGCCATGAAGGGTGAGAATCACCAGCATTTCTAAATTGAGTCACAACAAACGGAGGAGTTGTTTCTAAACTGAAACCTGTCAGAACAGCATGGACGCAAATTATCAGCACTTTGCTCCGCTGTCTGTAGACTAAGGAATAAGGAAGATCTCAAAGTCCTGCCAACTCTTGTTCTTGAAGCAGGATTTGTTAATATTCTCAGGATAGAAAAGCAAAACTCAGACCACTTTGTTTCTCTTTCAAAGTATATGTCAAGCCTATATACAAGTAAACTCAAATACACATTCTTTCCTCCCTTTTTAAAGCAAGTGGAAGCGTGGAACGCACACCGTTGTGAATATCACCGAGCACTCTCGTTCTAAATGTTACCAGGTACATAAAAACCATCTTTTTAATACTGGGATGCCAGGATTCTAGGTGAAAGCTGCCTTTCCCAGACTGGCCTTTGCCCCTGGCAGACAGGCTACAGCCACTCTTCCAACACCGTGATCTATGGCACGCGGGGGGTAGCCAAACGTCAGTGAGAAACACTCACACCTGACCAGCCATCAGATTTGTTTCAATCCTATTAGAAAATGATGAGCAGTAGACATCACTTAACGTGAGTGAGTCCTTGCGGAGAGGGGCACACCTGCAGGGAGGAAGGGTGCTCTCCCCACATACACATGGAGCTTTGCAGGGGTGTCGAGGGAAGGGGTTGAAGGGAAGGTGCTAAATCTGTACTTATGGTGACTCTCCCGACTATTGTACTGGTCTAGCATGACACCTCCGGGTCGCTTCAAACAGGCTCTGAGAACTCTGATGTCAATTACTGTCCCCAGTTTTGATCAGAGGAAGTGAAGGTGTGGAGTCTATCCCCAGAGTGTTCCTCTATCGGGCACATACCTGCCCCGCACGCTTGCTGGAGGCTGAGCCCTTCCTGGATGTGCCAAGGGCGTACCTGAGGCAGGGTGCACTGTGACATCAGTCCCCAAGCAGTTGTCCTCTGGTTATTTAATGAAATATCAAAAGACAAAACAAAAGCAGCATCAGCTCTGAGTGATTGTTGTCTGGTCCTGTATGGCTCCAATTATGCTGCACATTTTAGAGAATTTAGAAATGGCTTAACCTAACACTCCCTTCACAGATTTTTTTTAAAAAGTACATTTTCTGGAAATGTGCTGAGGACAAAACATCAACCCCTTAAAATGAGCCTCGGGGGTAGGAGCTTGAGGTGGAGGGTTTCAGAGACCAGGCTGAGCCAGCACCTGCTAGATGGGTTGCTTTGGCCCAGGGGCCGCAGGGCACTGGAGCACAGGCCAGGAGGAAGGGCGGCGCCCTGCACCTCTGTCTACAGCGGAGCCAGGGACCCTGGGGCAGCACACCCCTCGTTTTAACCAGAGGGAGAAGGAACCCTTAGTCAGCTCCAGATCCTCCCCTGTCCAGGCAATGTGGCATCCCTGCTGCGCTCAGGAGTTGACCCTTGACTCTTTTCCAAAAGCAGTGGAAAATCACAAGGTTTTGGAGAAGCAGTCAAGTCCAGGTTGAAAATCAAAGATCTAGATGGCCACGTCGTCGCTGGGCATACCGGCTCGTGCGGGAATCCGCGAGGCTGGGGCTGCACTCCCGGCATCTGCAGCCGCCTGGTGCAAATGAGGCAAGCCCCCCAGGCTGGGCTGACGTTACTGTGGTAGTGGGTGGCGGGAAAGACGGAGGGAATGAGGAGAAACTGGAGCAGGGCGGCACGTTGGTTGGCACTTTTATTCGCCCAGTATTAACTCACTCCACTAGAGACACGTCCGAGCAACAACAGGAAGAAGAAACAGAAAGTCATGCTGGATCGACATTTAAGAAAAGGGAAGGACCAAGCTGGGGCGCTAGCGTAGTGGGGGAGGTAGGGCAGGGGCCGTGCTGGGTCACAAGCCCTAGACAGGAGGAACTTCACACAGGCTTTTGCTTTTTTCCTTAGCTCAGGGGCAAAGCTGTAAGTACGCCTGAGGTCCCATCTCCTCCCCAGTAGGTGTGGCCAGCAGATGTTGATGTAGGTGTCCTGCCCACGGGGTGGGGGCCAGCCCTAGGAGAGATGGAAATACAGAGAGGGGCTAGCAAGGGCCTAGGTCAACACTTAGGACACCGCCATCAAGGCCAGCAGACCTCAGAGGAGGCAGAAAAGGAGACGGGGAAGGCTGAGTCAGGAGAACGGGACTCTGTAGGGGACAGAGGATGGACTGGAGACTGCTGTCAGGATGCTGGTGAAAGGCCAGGCAACCCTGAGAAAGACCTCGGATTTGGTTCAAAGGTCCTTGGTGAGCTCAGTGCATTTTAATAAAGTAGATGGAGATAAAAAGATTTTGGACTGAAAAAGTTAATAAATGAGGGGATAAAGGGCTTTTTTGGTGAAAGAACACTTACTAACTTATCAAGAATTTATCAAGCCGGGCGTGGTGGCGCAAGCCTGTAATCCCAGCACTTAGGGAGGCTGAGACAGGAGAATCTGGAGTTCAAAGCCAGCCTCAGCAAGGGCGAGGTGCTAAGCAACTCAGTGAGACCCTGTCTCTACAGAAAACACAAAATAGGGCTGGGGGTGTGGCTCAGTGGTCGAGTGCCCCTGAGTTCAATCTCCAGTACCAAAAAAAAAAAAAAAAAAAAGAATTTATCAAGCTAAGAATATCCTAATATTTGTGATTTTGTGATTTGAAATTTAGTGGCACAACATAGGTCCATCTCTCTGTCTCTCTCACACACACACCCATCTTTCTTGCACTGACAATATGGGACAAGTATTCACTTTGGCCCTGGTTCGACTGTTAGGTCTCTGCCAGGCTTTCGTTTTCCTCTTGCCTACCTGCTTGTTACTTGTCCACATTCCATATACATATGCTAAAAACTGGCACGAATCCTTTCTGGAGCCAGGTGCACCTCCCTAAACAGTGAATGGAGAGTAGACGAGTGGAAGCCACTCCTTCAGGAATGATGCCCTCAGCACTCTTACTGTAAATGCCTGTGGCATGTGCTCCTGGCACCTGAGCATGTGGCACGTGAGCAACTCCTCTGGGAGCTGGGTCCTGTCAGCTCAGACCCCGATATCCCAGCTGGTTCAGGGCATCTCTACCAGTCCTAGGTGCAGGGAGACCTTCTGTGCCCCTTAAAACCCTTTATTGATGAGAAGACTGAGGCTCAGAGACGTAGGTGACTTAATCAAGGTCATACTGCCAGTAAACAGTGACAACACTCCAATCAGGTTCTTCCCAACATTTTGGACAGTCAAACCAGGACACCTTCTTTTTTTTCTTTTGGTACTGGAGATTGAACTCAGGGGCACTCAACCACTGAGCCACATTCCCAGCCCTATTTTGTGTTTTATGTAGAGACAGGGTCTCACTGAGTTGCTTAGCGCCTCACCATTGCTGAGGCTGGC
The DNA here is from genome assembly GCA_028644305.1 of Xerus rutilus. Taxonomy (NCBI): domain Eukaryota; kingdom Metazoa; phylum Chordata; class Mammalia; order Rodentia; family Sciuridae; genus Xerus; species Xerus rutilus. The sequence continues at coordinate 331,624 of CM053409.1, read as the reverse complement.
TTTGAACTCGCGATCCTCCTGTCTCAGGCTCCCAAAGTGCTGGGATTATAGGCGTGCGCCACTGTGCCTGGCTGCAGCAACATAACATTTTTCAAGTAAATTTCTAATTTCCAATAGAATTCCTAAGCTTATGAAGGAATTTAATATGTGACAAAGAAGAATATTAAAAACCAACTAGGATGAGAAGATAAGCCAAACAATGGTGCTTGCTAAACGTGTTTAGAAATTCTTTGGATATTCAAAAGTTGAGCATTAAAAGAAAACCTTTCCATTGTTGTCTTTTGTCTTTGAAAAATTAGGACCACTTCATTGCAAGGAACTGAATTGATATAATAATACCTACATTTTCTAACAGAGAGGAAATTAAAGTAGAATAAAATACAGGGCTTGATAGAGGCACCCTACTGATATTAAGGAGGATTGAGCTGGGGACAGTGGAGACCCTGAGCCCAGGGAAGGACGATGGGTCAGGAAAAACCCACCTGTGGACCTTGGAGAGGGCAGTGGTGGGGGTCCTGGAGTATGGAAGAGAGTCTGCCTGGCACTCGGGAAGGGAAGCCTGTTGTCAGTGGGGCAGACAATGAAAGGGGCCATGCAGCCAGGCCAGGTCTCGGCAGACCAATGCCATGTGCTGGGCAGTCAGGGCAGGGTGGAGGCTAGGAGTGAGCAGAGAGGGGAGAAGATGCTCAGAGAGTCGGAGTGGAGCGAGGGAGAGAGGGTCCCGGGGAGGAGAGGGCGCGCCCATCGTGAGCGAGCGAAGCTGGCTTGCTCAATCACAGGGACTTCCTGCAACCCAGGGGACGACTTGAACAGCCCCCAAGACTGGACGAGACCTGCTGCTTGGGCTCAGGCTCTCCACCGGCCTTTGTCAACTGGCGATTCTAAAGCGGACACACACATTCAGTGATAGAGGTTCCAAACACGGCAGCCAGAGAGGAGCCCCTTAACCTCCCTGGAGAGGCGAGGGAGGCGTCGGTAGGGAGGGCTTTCTGAGGAGGCAATGCCAGGATCGCGTCATAAACTTTTAGTATGAGAGTTGGGAAGGGGTCAAAGGAATTCTGAGAGCATGAGACCAAGAGAAGAAGCCCCCAGGCCAGAAGCTGCCTGGTGTGCACAGGGAGGTGCAGCCCTGGGGGGCATGGGGAGCACACAGCCAGAGCGAGGACTTCGGGGCTTCCTTCAGCAAGTTGACTGTCTCCATGCTTCTCCTCCAGGAAGCAAAGTGAAGGCACTTGCACTGGGGAAGGAGGAAGGAGGCAGGCACCCCTGGCCAACAGCAAACTCCAGTGAGAGGAGAACCAGGAAGAGCTATGCCGTGAGACTAGAGGAGGCCACCTAGGAACAGAGGCCTGAAGAGAGAGAAGGGGAGGCTGCTGGAGCTTTTCTAGTAGTTCAAGTGAAAATCAGCTGGGCCTGACAGGGCGGGGCCTGCTGAGGCGCAGGAAGCAGACTTTTGGATACTCATGGGCTACTCCTCAGGCCTACGCAGCTGTTTCAGCAGAGGGCATACAAAACAGCAAGGAAAAACCAATGTCCCGGTGGAGGGCCTTAAAACTGGAAGGGTGAAAAACTCTAGAGTTCCTTGCTTAGGTACAGGAAGGATAGATGTGTTGCTGAGAGAGAGAAAGAAGGAGGAAAATCCTGCTGGGGGTGAAGAAGGGTGAGGTGCAGTGCAGTCCCCGCAGTGATGAGTAGTGTTGTCCCCCCACTGCATCCAGCAGGTCCACAGCTGCAGAAGAGGCTGGGCTGGAGATCTGGACTTAGGGCTGAGTGGCTCATGTCCGCGGAGCCCTGGCTTTGCCGAGCTTTCCAATGTCACCTGTCAGCCAAGACGGCCGTAGTGAGCTGACCAAGGTCAAGTCCTGAAGGAACTTTCTTTTTAGTGGATGCATGAAAAAATCTCCAATCAGGTGACTTCAAGTACTGATGAAAGTGGCTGCAAAGACATAAAAGATAAAAATAAGGTCTTGTGAAGAAGAGGGATGAAGGGGCAGGGTAGCTGTGGCTGTGCGACCAAAATGTCTCTTCTCTGAGTTCAGGATGTTTGGGTTGAGAACTGAAGAAGGACAAAGCCTTGTGAAAGTATAGATGAAGACCCTTTCCAGCAGAAGAAGTCGTAGGAGTGGTCCTGGTGGGTTGAAGGACAGGTGAAAGGTCAGCATGTTCAGGACAGAGTGAACACAGCAGAGTTGAGGGAAGAGAGAGGCTGGGGCCAGATGTGGAGGAGTCTGGGTGTCTCCTGGGACACTAGGGAGAGATCAGAGGGCCAAGACTCCTGGGGATACCAGTCTGGGAGACCAGGGGTGGTGGCATCACAGAAACCAGAGATGGTAGACTCTGGAGAAAAGCGATGAATTCTCCAGCAGTGGATGGTTCTGTGTTCTCACACACAGTGCCTCCTGTTGCAAAGGACAGGACAAGGGGTGACTTGGGAGCATCGTTCTCTCTGTGACAATCTGCTCCTACCAAGGGGCCCAACCAAGCCACTTGTCCTGCTGGTTTGCTTAGTTTCCTCTTCCAAGACAGCCAGCTTCAGTTTTCATGGTGATGTATGTCCACAGGGGAGCTGCGTCCAGGGGACTGCTGTAAGAGGGCTGCAGGGGACATCACGTCCTGCGCCTCGGCATGTAATGAGGAAGATGCCAGGCGTGCACTCAGGCTGCTCGGCTCTTCACAGGCTGAGGCCCAAGCTAAAGATCCCCCTCCCTCTGGCTTCCCTCCCAAGGTTGCTTGGCACTGGGCGTCCAGCTCCTGCCTCTGCCCGAGGAGAGCTGCCACTAGAGTCTCATGGATTGCCAAGCCACAGTGAGACTCGAGCTGTGAGCTGCCTCTCTGTCCACAGGCACGACACTGCGTTTGGACGTCTGGGATGGATGGAAGGAGTTTCTCGCCGGCTGCCTCCTCGGGCAGAAACTCAGAGTCCAGCGCTATTTATCCAGAGACCGAGCCGTGCGCAAGTAAGCGGGGCAGGCCAGGCGGTCAGCTCGCGTAGCTTCCCCTGACCTCCCATCAGACCTCGTTCTGTTCCCTCTGTGCCTGGGAGCTGCTCCAGGCCGGCTCCACAGTACACGGCTCCCCCAGATACTGTACTCGAAGCCTTCGCTGGAGCCAGGCAGCAGGTTGCCCAGGGCCGCCAGCGCTTGGTGAGGGTGCAGTGAGCCCAAACACTGGCAAAACGGGTGCCTTCAGTTTGATTTGGATCAGACTTTTTTTTTTGGTACCAGGGATTGAACGCAGGGGCACTCGACCACTGAGCCACCTCCCCAGCCCTATTCTGTGTTTTATGTAGAGACAGGGTCTCACTGAGTTGCTTAGCGCCTCGCCATTGCTGAGGCTGGCTTTGAACTCGTGATCCTCCTGTCTCAGCCTCCCTAAGTGCTAGGATTACAGGCTTGAGCCACCGCGCCTGGCTTGAATCAGACTTCTAAACATCACTTTCTTTTTTTCTTTTGGCACCAGGGATTGAACTCAGGGTCCCTCGACCACTGAGCCACATCCCCAGCCCTATTTTGTGTTTTATGTAGAGACAGGGTCTCACTGAGTTGCTTAGCGCCTCGCCGTTGCTGAGGCTGGCTTTGAACTCGCGAGCCTCCTGCCCCAGCCTCCCGATAAACACCACTTTTAAAGCCTGAGACGGTAAGTAGCTTGCCATTCACTTTAGTTATCCTGCAAAGCCCACTTTCCAACCGATTGGCTGAGAACACGGGCCGCCCTTTCTGAGCTCACTAACTTTTTACAGTGCGTGTGGCGCAAGCCGTCAGCTTTCGGCCACACGATGTCCCTGTGCGCGGGGCAGTGCAGGAGGTGGCCGGGAGCAGCCCGCGCTCAGGCGCCAGCCCCGCGAACCTTCAGGCCCTCGTCCTCGCGTTTAGATCAGCGCCCCCTCGTGGGGCTTCGTGGTGGTTTACAGAAGCCCAGGCACTGCCCGGAGCTCCGAGGGCTTGGGGAGGTGGCGGACTGGAAGAGAGCCTTCGCCATCTAATGGAACACTGAAGTGTTGTGCATCCATTTCTACCTGGGGCTGGAGAGTGTCTCTGTTCATGTTCTGAATCCAAAAAAATGGCTGTTTGCGTCGTTACCTTTAACACTGAGTCTTTATTGAGCACACACTGACCTGGGCGCTGTCGCATTTGTTGCATGATTTTGTCCTTAGGACAGGATATGCGGTAAGTGCTTTTTATCTTGTACAACAGATTAGGAAACTCCCCCAGTGTCACAGTGCTATCAAGGAAGGGCGAGGCAGGACCCTGGATCCTGAGAGTTTACCCCTAGTCTTCATGTGGTCAGCCACCTCCCTTGACTTCATAAAGTCCGAGAGCTCAGAGAAAGTGCATGGTCAGGATGAGAAGCTCCTTTAATTCCTCCACCCAGCCAACAGGTATTTGTTGAGCACTGACTATGTGCTGTGCAAGAGCCTGGGAATACAGCAATAAAGCAGGCTTCAGTCTGTCTGCAGCAGGCTTGGTGTCTAGCAGGGGAAACAGCAAACAGGCAAACAGCTCCTGGAGAAGCAAAATGGAGAAACGCTTGGGAGTAGCGACTCCAGGGCCTGTGTGCCTGGGCGCAGACCCTGTTCCCTCACCGTCAAGCTACCTGAACACCACACACCTCAGTCTCCTCTACAGTGAGAAGAGGAGTAGCATCTACTTCAAAGAATTCTTTAGAGGGTAAATGACTCAGTGGTCACAAGGAGCTCGAAAGGTGCTTGAGGCTGGACAGCAGGCTCCAAGGGTCAGGCTCTACTGCGGTCACTGCCCGTGTGCTGTGAGCTGTAAGCAGGGCACAGGGCACGCTGGCTGAGGAGTGTGCGGGTGGACACCTGCTCTACCAGGAGGTCAGCGGAGCATCCTGAGAGAGGAGATCCCAGATGAGGCCTGAAGGACCGGTACTCAGCTGGGGGGCGGGGAGGAGAGGAGACAAAACAGACGGCCCGGACCTGGTAGCGAGGGAGCGGATTCATGGACTGAACGCTGTTCCCCACAGCAGGCTGTGGACGGAGAGGGAGTTGGTGGCTAGTGGCTGGAAGGGTGAGAGACCAGTCCATGCAGTCTGGTGGGCGAACGTAAAGGACTTGGATTCCATCTCTCGGGGATGGGGCAGGGTGGCGGGAGGGAAGGTCAGGATGGGCTCCACACATAGGAGCGCAGCTCCACCTGCCGTGTATGGAACAGAAATAGCCGGTCAGGAGGGGGTGGCCGCCAAGCCAGGCCTGAGGACCCACTGAAGGTTTGTGTGGGAGGCACAGTCAGCCCTGTGGACGACAGATTAGATGTGGGAAGGAAAGAGAGGAAAGAAGACCAGTGTAAATCCCTAGCGGCTAGGACAGCGGGCTGGCCGAGATCTGCTGGGCCAGGAAGGGAACGCCAGAGGAGGGAAACTTGGGAAAGAAGATGGGAATCCAGTCACAGACACATTGAGCTTGAAGTGCTTATTGGACCCATCCATCAACCTGCAGATGTCTGAAGGAAAGATATGGCCAGGGACCTGGTGTCCCCAGGGAAAGACAACTGCCCAGCTGCCCAGAGGTCCTGGGGGGCATTTCACAGCTCATTCAGGAGCAGGCTCCTCATCTTCTGAGGGGCTGCCCAGCCCTGAGGAATCCCAGAACCACGTGTGGAGCTGACGTGGACACATGCCAGAATCTTAGCTGCATTTAGTTATGGTCTAACTGACCCATGTGCTTGGGACAGGCCATCCTCCCCGTCCAGGAAGACACGCGGAAGGCAGGGGCTGGTGTGCTGTTAGAGATGGGGTGGCACAAGGCCACCGGCCTCCATCTCTCCAAGGAGACAGTTCCCCTGCCCACGTGTGTCCTGGATGAGGCTGGGTCCCAGTCGAGGTTTGCCTCCCTCCCTCACGTCTCTGAACCGCCTACACCAATCCCCGTCCTTCCTTCAGGCTGTTGGAAGGATGGTGGGAAGGCCGGGGAGGCACAGTGCAGTGGAAGGTGATGGAGGAGGTGAGGACAGCAGCCAGCAGTCCAGGCAGAGCAGGGGGAGAGGTAGGAGGCAGGGCTGTGGCTCAGGACTGTGGCAGAGAATGGAAAAGACAGAAAACAAAGACTGTCCAAACAGGACGCACAGCAAGCCCTCCGACGTCTGAGCGGAGCTGAATTGCTCCCAGAAACTTCCCACTTACCTAGAGCTTGACAGCTGTCCTGAGCATTTGATTTTTACGTTGACAACCACTCCAAGGGAACCAGTTAGATCATTACCCGCTGGTGGGAGGAGGGTGTATCAGCAGCTCTGTGGAACCAACCTGTGTGCTACAATAAGCTTTTCCCTAACACAAGGACAAGGTCACCATTAGGAAGAAGCGAGCACCTCAGCAGAAGGTCTTGTGAGTGCTGGGCACCCTGCTTCACTGACCCTTCCCCACTTGCTCCCCCCTTCAGGTATCAGAGGAGGGTCGCCCTGTACATCGCTGCCTTCTGTGGCTACGCTGAGCTCACGGAGTGGGCCCTGAAGCAGGGGGCGCGGCCCCACGAGGCGGTGGGTGCCCACCCCTACCGAGCATGGTGCCAGGAAGCCCTCCACGCGGATGTCTCCAAGTGCCCCGTTCATGCAGCTGCAGAAGCAGGCCAAGTGCTGATTCTGAAGACCTTTGTCCACTGCAGCGTTCTGTGCCTGGAATGCAAAAACCCAGCAGGACAAACGCCCCTGGCCATCGCGTGCAAACACAGGCACAAAGACTGTGTGTTGTATTTGCTCAGTAAAATGTGGTCCACGGTCTCTTTTCTGAAGATTTCTGTCCCGATGAGGATTTATATCAAGATAAAACAATGGGTCCTCAGAGCTCAGAGGCACTGCCTGCACAAGAGCCCACTGTGCAGAGCCAGGGTCTCTGGGGCGAAGGCTGGCGACACTGTGGTGGTGGATGGTTTCACCCAACCCCAGATGACCTCCAAGAGCTGGCGCAAGGCTGGGGACCAGGGCTCCCGGGGCACCAAGAGCAATCTACCGCCTCTCAGGGGACACGCAGCAAGCAGGAAGCCTGGGGACTCTGTGGCGATTGCACAGAGGGACACGGGAGACCAGTCCCTGGCGCTGCCTCCACTGGTAGATGCAAAAGCTTTCTCTGACTTACAGAGACAAGATCGGATACCAGTCACTCCCACAGCTGGGCAGGAAGACGAGCGCAGGGAGCATCCCCACCTCCCCCAGGCACCCCTCCGCTGGCCTCCAGGCGCGGGGTGCTTGCTCCCCTCTTACTCAGCAGCGCACAGTGACGTCTTACTGGGGCCCTGCTTCGCCTCTTTCCAGAAGCACAGTGGCAGGACGCCCAGGGAGAACGCCATCCACTGCTTGGCCGTGGCCAGGTACGTCTCCTCCCAGCACACGAGGACGGGCCTTTGCTAAGGCAGCTCTAGTGCAGGGACATGGTGAAGCCCCCCGTGCCACACGCGGTACTAGCACGTTGCTTCAGGCAGCTATCCCTGCCCAGCACCAAGGCCCGCGTCCGCCTAGTCCAATCTGCGTTGCCACGTGGAGCCTGGCCGAGCGTGGCCGGGTGGGTTCTTTGTCTTGCAAAATTGAGGAATGAAATCCACGGACAGAGTGGCAGTGCAGTAGCGGATTTACGAGGGTAACAGGAAGCAGGCAGGGCTGGGGGTGGGGTGAGGGAGTGAGGGAGGGGGGCGGGGGGCGGGGGCTCCCAAGACAGGGTTGCCCAGGGGCGTGGGTGTCTGGGGTTTGTGGGCTTGCTCTGTCCCCATAGATGACTGGAAAGGGGCCAGCTGACACTCTGTTTTGTCTTCTTCAACAAATCTGGGGAGAGTGGTTTCAAGCTTTATTGACACAGGTGGGGATGAGGGGTTTGGGGCACAACGGAAAGTGCTGCAGAGGAGCTTTTGTGGTTGGCTGTTGCCAGGGGTGGGGACGGGGGCAACTGAGGAGAGCCTTTGTGGTTGAGGCTGTCAGGGGCGACGGCGGGACATTCTCCAGCCTCCCAGTCTCCTTCGCCTCTCCTCTGAGACCCATCTTGGCCGTCTAGGGGTGGGCCTTCTTGCTGCCTCACAAACCATAAGTGTTTTGCTCTTCACGCCTTCACGAGTGAAGGAGACACACGACAAGCATGGTGTCGCAAGGCACAGTGGCACGTGCCTGTCATCCCAGCAACTGGGGAGGCAGAGGCAGGGGCATCCTAAGGTCAAGGCTTGGCAACTTAGGGAAACCTGTCTCAAAGTAAGACATTAGCAAGGGCCAAGAACGTATCTCAGTGGAAGCGCACTCCTGGTCAATCCCTAGTACTGAAAGGAGAAAGCCGTAGTGCGTTTCCATCCATCGCTGGTGCCTATTTCTGTTTTGCAGCTAATAAGAAGTGTTAGTTATTGTTGAGGAAAATAAATAAACTTGAAATATGGGATGGAGACATCAAAGGTGTCATTGAAGACTAGATGGTATTGAAAGTGAAGAAATGAACTATTTAAAAGCAAATTGAGGGCTGGGCTGGGGCTCAGGGGTGGAGCACTTGCTCAGCAGTGTGGGACACTGGCTTCGATTCTCAGCACCACATAAACAAACAAACAAATAAATGCACTGTGTCCTTCTGCAACTAAAAATATTTTTTATAAAGAAGGACCTTATCCACCCATTCAAAAAAAATATTGAACCATGAGAAATTGAGTTGAGGCAGCAGGTCTAGCGCAATGGTGGAGGCCCTGCCTCGCATGCAAGGCCGGGGTCCGGTCCCCAGTGAGGAAGGAAGGAAGGACGAAAAAAATTTGGTCATTGGATTTCACTGAAAACAGAAGTCTTAGATCAGATCTTAGGTCCTACCCATTACTGATGAGGAATTATTGTATGCAGATATTAGAGAAGTATGAGTGTATGCCTGGCTTCTCCCCTTAATCAATGAAATGAGAAGGAAATGGAAAAGCAAGGCCAGAGTGTTCTGCATGGCCTTGCTGCCGTGGTCTTTTAGGTCAGCTGGCCTTATTTCAGCTGGGTGTTGCCACCTAGTGGTACGAGTAACTTGGGCTGGAAAAGGCACAACATCCAACCCCGTGAGGCCGCTGGTAAAAGAAGACTTCGTTATCAGCTTCAGTGGTGATTTGTGAGGTATCTCTGCCATCTACAATTCGAGAAAACTACCAGGAAAACGATTAATCCAAAGGATTATATAACCCGTCTTAAAATCAAGATGTAGACACTTGAAAGGAAAAACTGATTTATTTCAACAGATGGCATGTTTAAAGTGAGTTTATTTTGCAAACATTTAGTAAGAACTCCCATGGCCCAGTGCAGGGTAGGCATAACAGAAACATGTACAAGTACATTTTTTGCTTTGTTTCTGTGGTTCTGGGGATCACAACCAGGGCCTTGGGCATGCAAGGCAAGCACTCTACCACAGAGCTACCTCCCCAGCCCCCAAAGCATGTGCTTTTAAGGTGGGCTTGTGTGTAGTTTCAGTTGAGAAAGTCTGCCGGGGGCCTATTGTGTGGAGGGTTTCCTGGGGGAGGAGGATACTGAGTTGTAAAATAGTCCATAAAGTGCATGCACAGCACTGATCTCAGGTACGGCTTGTTGGAGTTTCACATTTGCACTTATCCATGTAACCACCCCTCAGATGAGATGTAAGCTATTTCCAGCGCCCTGAAAATTTCCTTCATACCCCTCGCCTGTCAATAATCTCTCCCAGAGATTTAAAGACATTTGAAGAGAAGTTGATTTCTCCATGTTTATAAATGTACATATATGCTGATTCAGGAAATCGGTTTAATTGAATCCAATTAAGGGAATATTTTCTTTCCACATTTTACAACCTCCATGTGAATACTTCTTCAAGTCTAGAGACACTATAGGTTAGTGGAAAGCAATCAGGCTAATCACATCCAATGAGCATACGCTTTTTCAAGGTGGATTTTGTTTCTTCTTGTGTAAAAAATTTGGAAAAATATAATAATCCCTCCTAGACAGAACTGTTATTTTGAAGCTAGCACGGTGGTGCACGCCTATAATCCCAGTGCCTTGGGAGGCTGAGGCAGGAGGATCACAAGTTCAAACATAGCCTCAGCATCTTAGCAAGACCCTAAGCAACTTCTGTTTGACTGTCTCAAAATAAAAAATAAAAAGGGCTGGGGATGTGGCTCAATGGTTAAGCATCCTGGTTCAATCCCTGGTACCCCCCACAATTAATAAGAAAGGAAAGGGTTCAGCACAAGGGAGTGCCTGGGTGTGGTGGCCAGCCTCCTCATGCATGTGGCTGGCAGTCACTCCAGCAAACCTTCTTCCCTTTCTTTTTTCCAATCCTTTTCTTTCTGCTTTAATCAGGCTCTCCTTCCCCATCCTTTGCTATCTCAGTCCTGTGTCTTCCCCAGGATCTTCCCTGGCCCCACTGGTGAGCGGTGGTGAAGAAGGAGAGACCCACTGTCTCAGGCCCTGGCACCCTCTTGGTCTGGTTCTCACCCTGCAGAGGCACCTGAAGCCCCAGTCAAGCCAGGCAGTCAGGTGGTGTGAGCACTCACCTCTAGATGACCAGTCCAGATCCTGTGCCAAAAAGACACACGCCCGAGGACTGGACACGCACCATTTTGAAGGCTGACACACTGTCACGTAGCTGCCATCGTGGCCAGGAGATGGGGAAGAACCTAATGCAGTCCTTCATGTACTGACCCAGGGAATTGGGTCAGCTGGGTAGATCAGCCTGAGTATTCCCGATTGGGAAGGCCAATCTCCCAACCAGGACCAGACAACTTATCTGGCTTCAGGCCAAAGTGCTGAACCATGTGCTGTTTGGGAATTCTCCCTTTGGATTCACGGAAATATTCTTCTTAGGATTAAATCAGAGACGGTACCACTGCAGTTAGCACCAACGAGGGCTTCTGGGAGTTTGGGTGAGTGTGTGCTTGTGGCTGGTGCCCATGATAGTGACCAAGGCCAGGAGGTCCCGCCGTCTCATTCCTCAGTCTGGAAGACAGTGCAGGCTTTGCACGCAGCAGGGGGCGCCTCTGAGCTCTAATGCCCACGAACCAGCCTTCCTCGTTGATTCCAGGGAGGTGAGGGGACTTGGAAGCCCTGTTTAGTGAAGAGTCAGAGGCGGGGGCTGAGGGGGCGTGGGGGAGGGGGTGGACTAGGAAAGACAGTAGAGAGCATCTGACAGAGGCAGGGGCCTGGTCCAAAGGCTGAGTGCGGGGTGTGTGTGTGGGGGGGGGGACTGAGGATAGACAGTCTGACAGGCTCTTGTGCTCCCAACGAAAGCAGAGCAGTTTTCTTTTGTTTTTAGCAAAAAGGCAAGTCTTCCATGTTTCGTTCACGTTTTGAATCTCCAGCACCAGAACGGTGTCTGCACAGTGGAATCACCCAGCAAACCATGTTTGAATGAATGCAAAAAAGCCAGGGTTCGAATGCTGGGGGGGGGGGGGTGTGCTGAGCCGAGGGGGAGCTGAGGTCTGCATCAGACTGAGGGAGAGAGCGCACCAGATTCAGTCGGGTGGGCTGCGGGGACAGGCTAAGGGGCCCCAGAGGTGCCTCAGGGTTTTGTGGACAGTCTAGATGGATCAGCCCACTTGAGAGCGCTCAGGGAGATGCAGCCATTGAGGGAAAGCCAAATGTAAGGCAGAACAAAAGTGGAATCGGGCAGACGCCAGCCTCGTTCAGCTGTGTGGAACACTGGGGCATCTTTATGCAAGGTTCCTCCCAACAGGCTGACAGCCCTGGAGAACTCTGTAGGACTTTGCCAGACCAAAGGGTGGGTGGTAGAGGGAAGGATCCAGGCAGAGGCGGTGACCCGGTCGTACGTGCTACTTTGTGGAGGGCAGGCAAGAAATTTAGTTTTTGCAAAGCCCACCTGGAGGACTAAAGAGAAACTGGCTGAGAGGAGACAGACTGTCCAGGTGGACCACATGCACACTGAGCAGCGTCTTTGTGCCCAGGCGGAGAGCTGCTGCTTACGCTCCTCTCCATGGGGTAGGAGTTGGGTGGGAAGATCACAGAAGCGCTTTTCCATCAGGTAATTCACAGAATCAGTTTCGCTGTGTTTGAACACAAATCTGGTGGCGATATGTGGGAGGCCCCTGGAAAGGTACGGGGAGACTGCAGAGGAGTCCGGAGGTGGCAGAGAGAGCCTGAGACCCGGCAGCAGCGACAGGCTAGGACCCCAGCAGTGAGGGACGAGGTGGGGGCTGGAGATGCGGTCAAGTGACCTGTGAGGTACAGGGATGCCTAAGGAAAGACAGACAGCAAGTTTCAACCCAGAGAATCCTACCTGACACCAGGAGCTTTCTGTTCTTAGTTGTAGTTTTTAAAATTCTCGCATTGCCTGAAAAATATTGTTTCCATGGCATCACAAGGAGCTGGATTTAGAAAGACTCTTGTTGGTATTTCACGTCGTACCCATGTGGGAAGATACACCACCACAGCCACACAGGCAATCTGAACACAACCTCCTGGTGAACGATGCCTTGTTCTCTTGCAGTGCCTTTAAGGAGAAACGATGGCTCCAGCAGCTAGCAATAGCAAGAGCCCTTGCCAAGAAGAGCATTTCCAACCTGACCACCCACGGAAGTCTGGCAGCCGATGAGAACCCTCCAGAAATTTTGCTTTGAAAAATCAGGACGATCTTAGTTTGGGCAAAGACCTGCTCCCACAGAACTCCAGCTGCAGTGTCAACAGTCCTAAGCCATCACCTCTCCAGCAGCCCGGGGCCAACACGCCAGCAGCGCTCAGGCCACGGGACTTCCAACAGGACACCAAATGCCAAGCACCACGATGTCTTGGACTCACCACCCCAGGGGAAAGGGTAGGGCAGTATTTTTATAGACAGGCTGAGGAAGAATTTACATGAACGTGAAAACAGTAGTTGTCCACAGGGTGTGGCGACCGAGAAGATGAGAACCAAGGGCGGAAGTTAGAATTTTTTTAAAAAATCTATTTATTCTAATTAGGTTTACATGACAGCAGAATGCATTTGGATTCACTGTACACAAATGGAGCATAACTTTTCACTTCTCTGGTTATACACAATATAGTTACACCATATGCACACTCATACATGTACCTAGGAAATTAGAATTTTTTTAAAAAAATATTTTTTAGTTGTAGATGGACACAATATCTTTATTTTATTGCTTTGTATGTGGTGCTGAGGATCGAACCCAGGGCCTTACGCATGCAAGGCAAGCACTCTACCACTGAGCTACAATCCCAGCCCCGGAAATTAGAATTTTTACTGTTTTCTGTTTTTCTGGATTTGTTTCCATGCTTTTGGATTTTTAAGTCACATAAATGTAGAACATAATACCAAAGAAACACATTTTTAAAATTCTATACAAGGAAGTACTTAAGACAGTTACAAATACCATCTAGGTTTAGCACACTGGTCCACACATCTTTTTAACTCCTACTAAAACATTACTTCCTATTAATTTTTAAAATTGAGATAAACTTAACATACAGTGAATTGTGTGGCTTATAAATATAAGATTCAATGAGTTTAACAAACATACCTATGTGTGAACAATCTCCCAGTCAAGATGTAGAGCCGGGTGTGGTGGCGCACGCCTGTAATCCCAGCACTTAGGGAGGCTGAGACAGGAGAATCACGAGTTCAAAGCCAGCCTCAGCAACCGCGAGGTGCTAAGCAACTCAGTGAGACCCTGTCTCTCCAAAAAACACAAAATAGGGCTGGGGGTGTGGCTCAGTGGCCAAGTGCCCTTGAGTTCAATCCCTGGTACCAAGAAAAAAAAATGTAGACTACTGGTTGTCCCCAGAGAGCTCCTTCAACCTTCCATGTCAAGCATAGCACCTTTAGGCAACTGAATTCTGACTTCTATCTCCAGAGATAAAGATTTCCAGGCCATTCCAACCATACAGCTGCTTCACTTGTGTTTCTGGGTGACCTGACTCTCCCTGATATTCTGAGACTCCTACCGTTGCAGGCATTAGAAGTCCATTTCTTAGTTTTCAGCTGCCCTATGGTAAGGACGTGCCACGATGCATCCATTCAGCTGCATGGACCTTTGCATTGTCTCCAGTTTCGAGATGTTGTGAATACAACTCTCATGAACATTTTTGTGAAAGTCTTTTTCTGGGTATATGTTTTCATTTCTTTTGGGTAAATACCCAGGAATGGAATTGGATAATAGGGTGAATGTTTAATGTTGTAAGAATCTGCCTGAGAACTGCCTCTTAGGATTTGGAGTCCCGCCAGCAATGCACCAAAGTCCTGGGGCGCCCTTCACGCACAGCGCCCTTCACACACTTCCACGGCACCTGCTGGCACCGACACCTTTGCTTTGCAATCACTCTGGTGAGTCTGAAGCCGCGCGCCATTGCGGGTTCGATTTGCATCTCCCTGGTAACCACGACGCTGGGTCCCTTTTCACGTGCTGGTTGGCCATCTCACATCTTCTTTTGTGAAATAAATTCAGTTTTTGCCTGTTATGAAATTGGGTTATTTTTTACTTGTTTTTAATAGTTTTTTAAATTGTAGATGGGCACAATACCTTTATTTTGTTTATTTATTTTACGTGGTGCTGGGGATGGAACCCAGTGCCTCACATGTGTGAGGCAAGTGCTCCACCACTGAGCCACAACCCCAGCCCATACTTTAAAAAAAAAAATGTTTTGTACTTATGAAACAAGCTTTTAATATATATATATAGTGCATTTTTCTCAGTCTGTGGTTGACCTTTTCATTTTGTTAGAGGTGTCTTTTTTTTTTCTTTTTTAGCGCTGGGGATTGAACTCAGGAGTGCTTAACCACAGAGCCACATCCGCAGCCTGTTTTTTATTTTCAGACAGGAGCTCACTAAGTTGCTTAGGGTCTCACTACGTTGATGAGTCCAGCCTCAAACTTGTGATCCTCCTGCCTCAGCCTCCTGAGTTGCTGGAATTCCAGGTGTGCACCATACCTGGCTTAATGGTTCATGTTTTTTTGTTTCTTCACTAAGAGTTCTTTGCCTACCCCAAAGTCATGAAGATATTCTCTATGTTTGCTTATAGAAACTCGATAGTTTCATCTTTTATGTTAAAGTTCACTTCTGTCTCAAATTGTGTGTGTGATATGCAATGTGATCAGGATTCATTTTTTTCCCATAAATTTCTTAAGTTCTAGTACCAGCTGTTGGAAAGAATTTCCTTCCTCCACTGAATTGCTTTGGCGCCTCTGCTGAAAATCAATGAGCAATATGCGTCTGGATTTACTCCCGACTCTCTTCTGTTCCATCGATCCGCCTCCTCATCCTGTGCTAGCACTGCACTGTCTTAATCCCTGCAGCTCAGTCTTGGAATCGGGTATACGAATCCCCCGATGTCTCCTCTTCTTTTTCAAGTTTGCTTTCACTCTTCTCCATCCTCTGCATTCCCACGTAAATTTAAGAGGGAATTGCCATTCTCTATTTTTAAAAAGCCTGTTGGGATTTTGATGGAGTACAAATGACATCATTACAATAGTAGGACTTAGCAAACTGTGACGTACTTCTCCATCTGTGGCGTATGTCACTACTACAGTTTGGGTCTGGCATGTTCTCTAAAGGTCCAGCTTGGTGCTATTGGGAGGGGATGGCTGGCACCTTTAAGAGGCGAGGCCTCAGGAGAGGTCTTTAGGTCTTTGGGGGCGTGCCCTTGGAGGTCACAGTGGGGCTTAGCCTGTTCCTCTTTCTCTTTTTTGCTTCCCAATCATTAGGTGAATGGTTTTGTCTGCCATTCCCTGTCCCCATGATGTGGTGCTTCATCGTAGGCCGATAAGCACTGGGACCAACAGGTTTGGGACTGGAATTCCAAAACTGTGAGCCAAAATAAACCTCTCATCTCTATAAGTGGGTTAAACACAAGGATTTGTTATAGTGACAGAAAGCTGACTAACATAGCCCCCATTTATTTAAGTCTTCTTTAGTTTCCCCCAGCAAGGTTTTATAAATTTTAGTGTAGAGGTCCTTCAAAGCTTCTGTTGAATTTTTTTCCTAAGTATTTTATATTTTTGATATTATTTGGTAAGAAGATTTTTGGGGGGGGGAGGGGCCAGGGATTGAACTCAGGGGCACTCAACGACTGAGCCACATCCCCATCCCTGTTTTATATTTTATTTAGAGACAGGTTCTCACTGAGTTGTTTAGCTCCTTACTTTTGCTGAGGCTAGCTTTGAATGTGCGATCCTCCTGCCTCAGCCTCCCAAGATGCTGGGATTATAGGCGTGCACCACTGTGCTTGGCTGGTAAGAAGATTTTAAATATATTCTGGTACAATAATGAAAAACATCCCAAATCTAAAAGCTCATTAAAAACACACACTTCTGAGTTCCTAGTTAGATATGTACCTGGGGCAAAAGCAAACGCAAAGCTGATGTGTGAGATGAGGTAAGGGCGTGTGTGTGAACTTCTTAGTACAGAGAGTAAGAGGGGACAGTGACCGGATGGGGGCACCCCAAAGACTCTTGGAGTTGGTAGCATTCCATTTCTTGCTCTTGATTATTCAGTGTGTTTGGTTTGAGAAAATTCAACAAGGAGTATTTTCTTATCTGACCCATTTTACAATATGCGTTTATAATACAATTTTTCAAAGTAAACTGAGATAATGAAGAAAATCTCAGGGGTTAACTCACCCCTCTGGTGCCGACCTCGGACTCACGAGCAGTGGCTGGGGAGGAAGGGTGGTCACTGTGCTTCCATCTCTGTGACGGTGGGCCAGCGAGAATGGGATTCCTCACAGCGGCCACAACATTTTATGTCTTATCAAAACACAGCCTTGTGCAAAGAGTCTGGTGCTGGAATTCCTAAGAAAAAGAAAGGAATACAGGAGGGCCTGAGGGGAGTGGAGGTGAGAGGGTGGGGTGAAGGCACGGGACCCTGCCCAGGAAGCCCGCTCTGCCAGCAAAGTGGAAGAAACCCTGGGCGCTCCATCTCTTTCCACATGAGTCCTGCGAGAGAACAGCAGGAAGTGGCAGGAAGAGGAGCCCCTGCGATGTCATCATGGCAAAGCGTCACCGTCAGCATGCACGGCGCCCCGTGACACTTATCCTGAGCCTGATCTTGATGACAGGTGAGCTGCCCCTTCTGTGTTCCGGTCAGTGTGCTCGTCCCTCCAGCAGCACAGTCACCACACTGCTGAGACCTCGTGTCTCCTCCACTCCACTCTCATCCTCTAGGGCAAGGACATTGTTTCAGTCCCCTCAAGTTGCCGGGCATGGTCCGTGCTTGACCCAGTGGGTATCTGAATTGACTGAACGGATTTTAAGATGGGCATACCAGGAATTCTCAATCATGCGTGCACCTGATGTCTGCTCCTGTGAAATCTAGGAGCTTCCGCTGACAAATCCCTCAGTTGCTCAATTCCCGTGTATTCTTTCCTTTAATCATCAAAACCAGTCTCTCAATGTGCATCTATCAGTTTATCTGAGCGCTATCACAGCCCTGCATCGTAAACAAAGGCAAGCTTCAAAATACCCATTTTGCAGATGAAGAGACTAAAACATAAAAAAAAAATGCTGTTTGCCAGTCACAGTGGCACGTGCCTGTAATCCCTGCTATTCGTGAGGCAGAGGCAAGATGGTCACAAGTTCAAAGCCAGCCTGGGCAACTTAGCATGACCCTGTCTCAAAATAAAATTAAACGCTGAGAGTGTAGCTCAGTGGCAGAGGGCTTGCCTAGCACCCAAGAGGCCCTGGGTGCAGTCCCCACATCCCTAGATATGCGAGGCCAATGTGAAATGCCTGTCTCTTCTTCCTCCCCTTCCCTTCTCTGGCCACCTCCTCCCCTAGGAAGGGGAGGAAACTTGGAGAGTCATGTTCCTGTCCATTAGCGTTCTATAATCGCCTATAAGTGAACTGCCGCCAGTGAGAAGGGAGAAGGGAAAAGGGACCAAATTCTCACACATTCTCAAAACATAAGACTACTGCGTTGCTGGGGATCCTGCGAGCACTCCTCGGCGTCGTCAGTGTCGTCCTGACTTTGGTTTCACTCACACACCTCCTTACAGGGGCTGGGTGCAGCTCGGTAGCACAGCACGGAGGATGCATGTGTTCATCCCAGCACCACGAAAAACAATAGGAGGGAAGCTTCAGCTTTCAGCCTGGTGTGTGGAAGGACGTGATCTGGAGCCAGGTGCGAGGGATGGCCATCTTCCAGCTCCGCGGCTGGTTTTCTCGCAGGATCTCCGGAGCTTTCGTTCATCGTGATGAGGAGGTGTGGCTACAGCCAGCATTAAACGAGATAGGTAAGTATACCAAGTTCAGCGAAGTAGTAGCTCCCTAAAAGTTTAGTTGCTTGATTTGTCTGTTGGTTTCCTTATCTCTAATGAAAATAATAACGGGCCTGCTTTATAGGTTTCTCATGAGCCATAGACCAGTTAACAAATGTAAAGGCATGCTGGGCACAGGGGTGCACGCCTGCAATCCCAGCCACTCCGGAGGTTGAGATGCGAGGATTGCGAGTTCAAGGCCAGCCTCAGCAACTTAACAAGCCCCTGTGTCAAAATAAAAATCAAAAAGGGCTGGGGAAAGGCTGGGGCCGCAGCTGAGCGGCAGAGCGCTTGCCTCGCATGTGTGAGGCACTGGGCTCGATCCTCAGCACCACGTAGAAATAAATAAAGACACTGTACATCTACAACCGAAAGAATATTGAATAAAATAAGAAGGCCTGGGGAATTGGCTCAATAGTAAAGCGTCCCTGGTTCCACCGCAGGGAGGAGCGGGAGTAAGCACGTTCCCGACGCGGGGCTTAACACGTTAGTATCGACAGTGCGAACGACGGGTCGGGCGTGTGTCGGATTTTAGCCCCTCGGGCTTCCCACACGGCTAGCCCCGCGCACCCGCCGGCGCGCTCCGCCTGTCTGCAGAAGGCGTCACCCCGGACTCCTCGGCCACGACCCGTCTACCCGCAATCCCAGAATGCGCCGCAGGGGGCGCTCGAGTCCAGGACCGTCGTATCCCGGAACCCAGAGCTTGGGATGCTGCCGCGCCGGACCCTCTTCCCGGCTGGACGCGGGCGCCGGAAGCGGCGCGGGAGAGCAGGGCGCTGCCGGGTGAAGTGGGCCGCGCAGCGAAGATGCTGCTGGACTTGTCGGAGGAGCATAAGGAGCACCTGGCCTTCCTGCCGCGAGTGGACAGCGCGGGTGAGGGCTGAGGCGGCGGCGTGGCGCGGGGGCGAGGGCCGGGCGCGGGCGCTCACGGCCCGCCGACTTCCGTTGCAGTGGTGGCG
>CM053409.1:297362-312392 GCA_028644305.1 Xerus rutilus | reverse complement strand
GGGGACGGCGGGGAGCCGGGGGAGCCTAGGGCGGCGGGGAGCGGGGCGCCAACCCGAAGGTCCACGAGGACGCGGCCAGTAAGCGGGCGGGCGGGAGCCGGGGGACCCTGGGGGGCGGCGGGAGCCGGGGGAGCCTGGGGAGGGCGGCGGGGAGCCGGGGGACCCTGGGGGAGCCGGGAGGGCGGCGGGGAGCGGGGCGGCGGGGAGCCGGGGGAGCCGGGAGGGCAGCGGGGAGCGGGGCGGCGGGGAGCGGGGGACCCTGGGGGAGCCGGGACGGCGGCGGGGAGCGGGGCGCCAACCCGAAGGTCCACGAGGGCGCGGCCAGTAAGCGGGCGGGCGGGAGCCGGGGGACCCTGGGGGGCGGCGGGAGCCGGGGGAGCCTGGGGGAGCCGGGAGGGCGGCGGGGAGCCGCGGAGCCGGGGGAGGACGGCGGGGAGCCGGGCGGCGGGCGGTGGAAGCCTGGGGGGAGCCGGGGAGCGCGGCTCTGCGCCGGGCAGCCTGCGGGCCGCGCTTGCGGCTTGGTGCGGGGCGGGAAGTGCCGAGGGGCCGCTGGTTCGGCCCGACAGGCGTTTCCAGCGCAAAGCTTGAAGGCAGGGCCGATTTCAGATATTCTTAAGTAGGAGTTGCAGCGAAAGGATAAATGTCACGCGATGTGTTTCCTCATTGCCCTTCCCTCGTAGGGAAACTCCATGTGAGCAGCGACACCGTGCAGCACGGCGTGGAGGGCCTGACCTACCTCCTCACCGAGAGCTCCAAGCTCCTGGTAAGGCTGCGGCCTGGCGCTGTTGGCAGGCGCTCGTCCCTGCTGGTCAGATCTCGTGCCCTAGAGCAGGTGTCCTGCAGAAGGAAGGAGGAGGTGACTTCTTTCCTTTGTATATCAGCAGTATCTGACTTGACAGAGAATAGGAGGAAGACTGGGCATCTTAATGCTTTTTATATTTTAAAAAAGTATTTTTTATGTGCCAGTAACTCAGATCTTGGAATAGTAAATGATGATGATCTTCATCTATTAGGAATGTCCAGACAAATGAATTAGGGGATATTGAATATATCTTTTGTGTTTAACAAATATTATAGCATTTACTAAACAAAAATACATCTTGATGTTCTGTTAAATTCAATTCATTTGTAGATTTCTGAACTGGATTTCCAAGACTCTGTTTTTGTTCTGGGATTCTCTGAAGAACTGAACAAATTATTGCTTCAGCTTTACCTGGACAACAGAAAGGAGATCAGAACTATTCTGGGCGAATTAGCACCCAGCCTTCCCAGTTACCACAGTCTTGAGTGGCGACTAGATGTACAGGTGTGGCTATTTTTTTTTTAAACCCAACATAGAATAAGAATTATTTAAAAGTTGTGTCCAATTAGTTGTATTCTTTACCGTGTTAACCAAACTCTGGTTTGAAACTGGTCTTTTAATGTTCATTTTCAGACCATTTCACAAATAGTTCATTTTCTTTTATTATGTTCAATTCAGTTTAATTTGGAGTTTTTAAGAAAATGATTAGTTTAGCAAAGCAAATAGGCAGACATTTTAGGTGGCATTAATTTTTTAAAAACATTTCCCCTTAAATATAACACACATATAAGAAATACATAAGTGCACAGCTTAATGAATTATATCGTGGTGAAAACGCCTGTGAAACATGACCATCACCAGTACCCAAGAAGGATGCTTCTTGCCTCCTCCCAGTTATTGCTCCTTCCGCCCTTTTCAAAGATAGTCAGCATCCTTTTTTTTCTTTTTAAATTTTTTTTTTTTTAGTTGATGAATTTTTTTTTTTTTTTTGGTACTGGAGATTGAACTCAGGGGTACTCGACCACTGAGCCACCTCCCCAGCCCTATTTTGTGTTTTATGTAGAGACAGGGTCTCACCGAGTTGCTTAGCGCCTCGCAGTTGCTGAGTCTGGCTTTGAACGTGATTCTCCTGTCTCAGCCTCCCTAAGTGCTGGGATTACAGGCTTGCGCCACCGTGCTCAGTTTTTGATGGACCTTTGTTTTATTCATTTATGTATATGCAGTGCTGAGAATCGAACCCAGTGCCTCATACATGCTAGGCAAGTGCTCTACCACTGAGCCACAACCCCAGCCCTGAGTATCCTAACTTTTTTTTTTTTTAATTTTTTTCAATATTATTTTAGATGTTGATGGGCCTTAATTTTATTCATTTATTTATATGCGGTGCTGGGAATCAAACCCAGTGCTTCACACATGCTAGGCAAAGTGCTCTGCCACTGAGCCACATCTCCAGCCCCAGCATCCTAACTTTTAACACATAGAGTTTACTCATTTTTTCTCTTTCCATGTTTGGAATGATGTGTTAAATACTCTTCGGTCTCTTGCTTCTTTTGCACAAAATTATTTTTGTGAAACTTGCCTTTCACTTGTTTTGAAAGCCATATAGATAGATAAAAGGAAAGCTACGCCCAGTGGCACATGCTTGTAACC
Source organism: Xerus rutilus (assembly GCA_028644305.1). Classification (NCBI taxonomy): domain Eukaryota; kingdom Metazoa; phylum Chordata; class Mammalia; order Rodentia; family Sciuridae; genus Xerus; species Xerus rutilus. The sequence goes on along the minus strand of CM053409.1, from coordinate 309,940 downwards.
CCAGCTCCTCAGGAGGGTAAGCTGAGAGGATCACTTGAGCCTAGGAGTTTGAGACCAGTTAGAGCAATATAGTGAGACCTCATCTCAAACAAATTAATTGGTTGATTAATTTTCAGACCATTGCATGTAGCCCTTTATCAAGCAGTAAAAGAAAAGTTAATATATGTTCATTGAACGACATCTGTTTGCTGATTAAAGCTGTGCTAAATGTCTTGGGACACTAAAAAGTATAAGAGATATAAGGTAGTTATAAAATAAGGCCTTGAAGGGGAAAAAAGAATATAATTACATAAATAAAGATGCCAGCTGAGTGTTTAAAAAATAAATATATATGTATTTATTAAATAAAGAAACATTTATTTCACATAGTTCAGTGTGTGCTGGCATGATCCAGAAAGTTTTAACAAAAAAAGACTGAAATTTCAGAAGGAATAGAGAAACCAGAGTAAATATTCTTGGAAGAGAAGGCATCGCAAGTTAAACCAGCCCCTGGGAATATGGGAATGAATATACAAATATGTGGTATACTGTTCTGTTTCTTAAACTTGATGCATACTGGAATATGGGGAACTTTACAAATGTTACGATGTCTGTGTTCCACCCCCAGAGATTCTAATTTATTGGTGTGAGGTTTTGGCTTGGGCATCAGAATTTTTAAAAGCTTCCCTTTCACCCAAATAATACTAAGCACTGTTTGTGAGCGCTGTTAGAGTATAGTCTTCATGATCTGAATTAAGGTAAAGTGGTCAAATAGGTTAGAAATTCAGTTGGAGTTTGGACTCAACATAGCAGACAATAGAAAGCCCTTATGGATTCTTGGATAAGAAAGTAACATTTAGAAAAAAATAAGAAAAACACAGCTCTAAAAAAAGAAAAAGGAAGTAACATTTAGGAAAGTTAATCTGGTATCTTGGGTAGACCAGAATGAAAGTGGGAGTTGGAAGCCGGGAGAATTTAGGCCTTGCTTCTTTTTCCCTCTCTCTGAAATACATCCCCCACCTGGCCATTGCTTCTTCTTTTTTTTTTTTAAATATTTTTTTAGTTGTAGATGGACACAATGTCTTTATTTTATTGCTTTGTACGTGGTGCTGAGGATCGAACCCAGGGCCTCGCGCATGCAAGGCAAGTGCTCTACCGCTGAGCCACAATCCCAGCCCCTGGCCATTGCTTCTTGACTGTGCTTGTTCTTGTCCTAACACTTGTCAGGTTAAATTAGAGTTCAGTACACTGGCCTGTGGGTCAGTCTGACCTGTCTGTTGTCAGATTCTACTGGGACGTAACCATGCTTATGTGTCAGCATTGCCTACGGCCGCTTCTGAGTGCAAGGCAGAGTAGAGCAGTTGTGCAGAGGCTGTGCGGCTCCATAAAGCCTACAGTGCTTATTATCTGGTTCTTTACAGAAACACATGGTTTGCTGGCTTCCGCTTAAAATGATGCCTCCCTCTGGGAGAAGTTCCCAGGGCTGCTAGTCACAGTTTAATCCGGGTGGCACTTGTGTCTTCCTTTTCGTCTGCCTGTGTTTCCAGTTTGGAAAACCATTTCACTCGTATGTACCTGTTTGGTCCCGTGCACAGTGAGCTGTGAGCCCTGTGATAGCCAGGATCGCGCGTGTCTCGTGCGCTGTCTCTTCAGAGTCTTGGCATCGCCTGCGTTTCCGCATTCTTAGGAATGAGAAGAGAACCCTGATGTGTCCCCAGCACCGCTCTGCGTTCTGCTGCAGCAGTGCCCTTGCTCTCCTTCGCCCCGTTACAGGTGCTGTGCCCACACAGCAGGCTGTGCAGGTGTTCTGCACAGCTCAGTCTAGCAGTCGAGGAGACGGGTAGAGCTGTCACGCAAGATCACTTCAGACCACAGATGAGAGTGACTGCTCGAAAGCTGGCCTGAATCTCACTGGTTACTCGTGGTTAATAGAGAGAAAAGCTGATCACTGTACTGTCATGCATATCTAAAAAGAACACATTTTTTAAAAATTCAAGAAAAGCTGGTGGTTAAAGTGAGAGTAGTTTCAGAAAGGAACACCCATATCACAGCACAGTGTCACTGGAAGTAAGAGTAGCATTTTACACCAGGACCATCAGAGGCTGAGAAGACGAAAGGCTTAGGATTTGGTCAGAAAAAAGCTGCCTGTGTCGTGCTGTGTTGGAGGTGTTCCAGTGGATGGGAGGCTGTAGAGAAGTCGTTCCCCGGTCATCAGCGTCCCTAGGTGTGTGTAGATAACCACAGAAAAGACCATTTTTTATGTCTCACCAGTTGATGCTATCACGTGTGCATTCGGTTTTCAGACCATTTACTGGATTCCTGGAGTGTGCCAGGACTTGCAGACATAGTGCTGTGGTCTGGATACGTGTATTATGCGAGCCTTGTATTAAAGGCTTGTTCACCCTGGGGTACTGATGGAAGGTGATGGGAACTTGAAGACAGTGGAAGGAAGTGAGGCAGTTGGGGGTGTACCCATGAAAGGGGTGCTGGGACCCTGGCCCTTCTCACTTCTCTATTGGTTCTCCGCCTCCGTGAGGTAAACGGTCTGCCCACCATGTGCTCCCGCCATGCGCCATCAGCCCAGAAATAACAGGGCCGATTAGAGGTCCTGCTTCCGGAGGTTGAGCCTCTGGAAGCAAAACCCTTGAGCCAAAATAAAGCTTTCTTCCCCATCAGTTGATTATCTCAGGTATTTTGTCACACTGAGAGTTGACAGATATGGATGGCAGTGAAAAACCATCATACTCGCCTTGAGGTCATCACAATTTTATGAAAGAAGACCAAGAAATAAACTGAAAGTCAGCAGTTATACTCAAGCATGATGAGTAGCCATGATCACGGATATGGTGTAAACCAGACTGTGTGCTCCAATGAAAGCAGGTCCTGTGTGCCCAGCACAGTACCTGGCACATAAGGGCATTCAGTGCTGAATGGAGAAAGTCGGTGGGAAGGGAGGACAGCATGGTGTCCTGAGTGATTTATCATTTATTTGTTGCGTGTCTTACAGACCCAGCAAAGAGCAGGGCGGTTCATGTCCTAGGAACATGAACCTAGGAACCTTCATGTCCTAGGAACATGAACACAGTGAACAGCAAGTCACTGTGGCCTCGAGGTGGAGATCACTGTTTAAACCCACCAAGTGGAGAGGCGGGGTCGTGCTTAGGTGGTTCAGCATAGGTTCATCTTGTACATAATTACATCTCTGGTGTGGGTGTTCTCTGGCTTTTAGGGCTTTTAAAGGACTCAGTAGCTCATAAGAGTCTTTTTTGGCTTTATTGATTTACTTTGATTTTTCATTATGAAGACATTTTTAGAAGTTAGAAATTAAGAAGTTGAATTTTCTAAAATTAAACTTGAGGGTTAATGAGTCTGAGTGGCATTAGCAGGAGGACTAGTGCAGGTCGATGCTGAGGAGTGAATACAGCTAAAGCTAAACACGCTCTTCTGGGCTAGTGGAGTTGCCGAGCCCATCAGCTGAAGGGTTACGAGGGATTTTGACTGGAGTGGATTCTTGTTTGGGGAAGAAAGCATGACAGATGGCACCAGCTCGTGGATAGGAGGCGAGGAACAGGACATGCTCCCTTTCATCTTGGAGGACTGACTTGTTTCATGGAGACTGGCAGTGAATGGACAGTCACCATCTAATTCTTGTGCAGTTGCTTGTGGGAAACAAAGTAATCATTATAGTTGAGTTTCTTGTGGGAGCCTTTCCCCAGACTTCATAAATCATCAGCACAATTGATGCCCTTGTTAATAGCATATGTAAGTTAAATGCATCTGGGACTGATGCAGAACAACGTTCCTGTGGGAGCTGGTTCATTTGCAACTGCATCAAAGCACTCTTTTCCTGTCCTGCTCACAGATCGCAGTATTTGCTCTGAGGCAAGTAGAGGCTGGATTCTTGTAGCAACTTTAACTAAATGAAACATGACCTGTGTGTCCTGTTACCCGCTTACTTTTTGCCAGGTTTCCCTCTGCAGTGCCTTGAGATATGTTCCTTCAGACTAAACATTCCCCCCCCAATTTACCTCGACATACAACATTTTAGTTTAAGTTTGCTGTTATTGTTATGTTTACAGGAAGGACCAAATTTCATCCCCATTAAAAAACAAATTCATATTGATGGACCATGTGGGCTTCTGTTCTTTATTCTGTAGTACTGGATGCCATTCAACATCTTTCTGAGAAAAATGAAGTCTGATTACAGCTTATGTGTTTGTTAGGATGTTAAACTAATTTATTTTCTCTTTCTATATATTTTACTTGGGAGGGGTGTCTCAGAGATTGAACCCAGGGGCACTTAACCACTGAGCCACATCCCCAGCCCTTTTTATTTTGAGACAAGTTCTCACTAAGTTGCTTAGGGTCTTGCTAAGTTGCTGAGGCTGGCTTTGAACTCGCCATCCTCCTGCCTCAGTCTCCTGAGCCACTGGGATTACAGGCACGCACCACTGTGCCCAGCCTTTTCTAAAATTTTTAAAGAATGGTATACTTTAAAGGAAAAAAAGGATATAGACACTTATCTATACAAGAAATTTAGGTATCACTTCTAAAAAAATCAAAGGATAAATTGAGTGATTTTGAGTCAACAAAAAAATTCATCACTTAATTACACACTTACATACATTTATCCTTGTCTGTTAATGGAGATATAGAAGGAAAAAGCAAAGCAAAATAAAACAAAAAACCCCACAAAAATAAACAGTGCATTTTTTAATGAAAAAGTAGTATTTTCAGTCAATGCATGTACAGTTTGCATATCTGTCATATCGATAATTTTCTATACTAGGAAATGATCTTAAGAGATATTTCACCTTATTAAGTACTATTTTTTGTTTGAGGACTAGTCACCCAAAGGGATTGGCTTGTTGTTTCCAAATTATCTTGGAAACAGGTCATTAAATTGCAAAATAATTAAAACATTAGAATTGCAGCCTTAGATAATTATCTCACCTAGAATTATTTGTAAGTAGTTATTAGAATGTACTGTTGTATTATTAAATCAATCCCAAGCTCTCGCGGTCCGATGTGTTCTTCCGGGAAGTCTCTTCCAGTTGACCCACGTCCTGATGTGGCTGATGTCTGCAGCCCCCTTGCTTCCCTGTAGAAGGGGAGCGTCAAGGCTCAGCACTTGGCTCCTGTCCCTCGAGGCACCGTTACTCCCAGGTGGTCCTTGTTCCTTTCAGTGGAGAATGGTCTTTAGAGAACTCAGGTGCACTGGGGTTGAGTGCCATTCTCTTCAAGTTCATCACTCTTTACAGTGTTGTGTTTTTTATCTTTTGAAAATATATCAGTAGTGCTTATTTGTTAAGTTTTAGAATATATTACACAAAAGATTGTAAGATACCCAGTTTAAAGAATAATAATGAGACAAACACCTGTATCCCACCACCTAGCTTAGCAAGTCGAATAAAACCAGTACTTTTGAGTTATCTGGGCCCTCCCAGTTTTAACCCCCACTTCCCCAGCCACCTAGAGGAAGGTCATTATCCTGAGTGTGTTTTTTTTGTTTTTGTTTTTTGGTTACTGTTCTTTATAGTTTTTTAAAATGTATTTTTGTTTCTAAATTGTATATTTTTAAATTTTTCATATATTCTGTGACCTTTTTTATTTTTTTAGATTTTGTTTGTAGTTGTAGATGGACAGCGTGCCTTTTGTTTGTCTGTGGTGCTGAGGATGGAACCCAGTGCCTCACATGTGCTAGGCAGGTGCTCTGCCCCTGAGCTGCAGCCTCAGCCTTTTGTGACTTTTTTGATACAAATTTTTTTTAGTTTCATCCAGAATTTATGTTGCTATAGTTTCTTTTCACTGCCATTTAGTAAACCATTCTTGTGTGAATATTCTCAGTTTTTCCATTCTATTAAAGAATATTTGAGATGTTTCTGATTTTTTGAAATGTTTTGCTTTTGGCTCTTGAAAACAAATACTATTACAAATAAATGTGTGTGTGTAAGAGTTTACGGTATCTGCCTAGGAGTAGAGCTGCTGGTGGTGCACACTGTTTTCCAGAGTGACTCTCTTCCTGCACTCGCCAGCAGTGAGCAGGAGTTTCCCATTACCATCGCCTGCAGTGCTTGATATGGTCAGGTTTTCAGTTTTTACTAGTCTGATAAGTGTGAAATTGTATTTCATGAGTTTTTTGTTTTTTTTACCATTTTCCTGATGTATGATAAAGTTGAACATATTTCCCTGTGTTTGTCTCTTTGTCTTTTGTGAAGTTGCTTATTCAGATCTGTACATTTTTCTCTTGAATTTTGGGGTTTTTTAAACTATATCAGAGGAGTTTGACATACATTCTGGATACTAAGCTTTTTTTAGTTACATACATGTTGCTATCATTTTCAAGTACCCCTTGAAGAAAATTTATTAGTATAATGCTAAATTTATTGGTTTTGTCTTTATGATTTGCACATTTTGTAGGACATTTAAGAAATCTTTCTGTACCACAAGGTTTCATACGCATTCTCATTTTTTCTCTCCTGAGGTTTTTTTTTTTTTTTTTTTGGCACCAGGGACTGAACTCAGGGGCACTCGACCACTGAGCCACATCCCCAGCCCTATTTTGTATTTTATGTAGAGACAGGGTCTCACTGAGTCACTTAGCACCTCGCTGTTGCTGAGGCTGGCTTTGAACTCGCGATCCTCCTGTCTCAGCCTCCCTAAGTGCTGGGATTACAGGCGTGAGCCACCGCGCCCGGCTTCTCCTGAGGTTTTAAAAGTTTACTTTTCATTTGAAGTCTGTGATCATCTTAAATTTGACTTTTGTGTGTGGTGTGAGGTAATTATATATTCTGCTTGGCTATTAAATAGTATTGTGCTCTTATTCCATTTACCATCAAGCTTGCAAGCAGAAGTCTCAGGCAACAGATTAAGCCAGCAGTGACTATAAAACTGCACCTCAATCAGAATGGAGACCACAACACCAAGGTTCTGCAGACAGACCCAGCCACCCTACTTCATTTAGTTCAGCAACTGGAACAAGCCTTGGAGGAGATGAAAACACACCACTGTAGGAGGGTAGTCCGCAACATCAAGTAGCACTGAGCGTTAAGGTCCTAACGCCTTTGACTCATTTGTTTGTGAATGGATGACATGCAGGGATTACTTTTCAGAATTAATTTTTACTAACTGATGTTGATAAATGCATCTAGATTCCATGAAATGTCTTTTACTATTCCAGGATATTGAGGTCATGATCAGAAGCTAAAGTCAGGGTCCTTTCCTGGTGCTAAATATGGTCAGCTTCTTGACAGATTGAAATGTATTTTGTATTTTAAATGTGTAAATAGGATTGAATCAACTAGAAATGAATCTGTACTGTTTCTCTCCTCTGTATATATGACTAGTACCCTGTTTCGGGTACCTTCTTGTCTGCTTAACTATTATTTTCCTCCTATTGATCAATTTTGAGAATAAAATTTACAACTAATTCTTTTCCTATTCAGAGTATTTCTAGACAGTACAATATTTCTGACTAATAAAAGCACCTCATGATGTAAATAGTCACTGAATAATTTAAAGTATGATTTTTTAAAATAATATGCCTATGTTGTTATAGAAAGTTCATGCATTTTTCTTTGTAAAGATAGTAAGTTCTTACCATATTGCTTAACTTATCATGGTTAATTGGCTTAAGTAGTACTCAAATTTGTGTGATTATAAATAGTATTTTCGCAAGGATTAACTTTTCCCCCATACCCAAAGGAACTAAGAGACACACTATCATTTGCATTTATAAATAATGGATACAAGAATAATATAATCAATGCTTGATTATCTGGATATGAGTTACAGTCACTTTTTATAATTTTGTTTGAATAAACTGTAAATTGTGAGATGGGAGACCCTCTTCGTTACGTTACAAGCAAATAGCCCTCTTTCCTTACAAGTTTGATTTTGTGTTTTATTTTGTTTCTAAAGAGGTGAACAAAAGCTGCTGACCTGAAGAACTCAGGTGCTGATTTTTGACATCAGCCTGAGATGACACAGAGACGCAGTGGGGGGTTAGGGAGGAGAGTGCTATGGAAGGTAGAAACGGGGCTCAGTCTTCCCTGCACATCCAGGCCTGTCCCCGTGGGGCAGTGCAGGGAGGTCTTCTGGACTGTGAGTTCCGAGCTGCACTCTCAAGGGTTGAGGGTCTCAAGGGCTGAGTGGTGGTCTGTTTCCTTCTCTGTAGAGAAGAGAGAGTCTCACCAGGGACAGAGCAGAGGCAGAGAGGCGCACTCGAAATTGCCACCCACGGTCCCCTGCAGGCGTCTGGGCTGCTCTTTTCCTTTAAATGTGTGCTCTGTAGTTATAAAACAAAGATGTCATCTGAATGTTAATTAGGAAAGTATAATCAAATCATTTTTAATTATAGTGATAATCAGATTAATGGAAGTCTCACATTGCTACCTTCTCAAATAAAGGTGACTATATGTTACATCAGTGAGTAGCATGTCATTGGGCTTAGGAGCAACGTGCTGGGCTGGGGATGTTGCTGAAATGGTAGAGTGCCTGCCTGGCACGCACCAGGCCCTGGGGCCCATCCCTGCACTCAAAAAAGCAAAAAAGCAACTTGCCTGCCAAGGTTGTACAGTAAGTAGGTCCATGAGGCTTGTCACTTGTCCTCCGTTGATGGAAGATAGCAAGGCTGGCCCTGCCAAGACTGGTAGCCCCGTGTCCCCTCTGTCCGCTGTTCTCACACCAATCACAATAAGAAGGCGGCTGATCTTCTCAGGGAGTCAGGCCCCCGACCCCTCCTCGCGACTCCATCATGCCTGCCATCCTCTGCCGCCTCCGTCTCGGGCCAAGGGTGCATTGGGACAGCTTCTCTCCCTTTTGGAATCAGGCCATGGAATGAGCTGCTTACGTTTCTCCTCAGACCCTCGCGTCCTCTGGACCCTCGCCTGGTCTGCTCTAGAGCACATTCGGCCTGAGTCGTACCTCGTGTGTGAGCATGATTTCTGCAGATGTGGTCGCTGTGCCCTCCAGTGTGACCCAGGTTTCCCGGCTGAATAATGTGCCTTTACTCTGTCACTGAACTTTGATTAAAGCTTTTTGGGTTTTGAGTATACTGATGTTTTCCAAATGTGCTGGGGCACACTTGGGCCTGAGTCACTCCCTCAGGCTGGGCGCACAGGTCAGTGGCACTGGTGGTGGAGTGCTTGCCTGGCATCCACAGGCCCTGGGTTCAGTCGCCAGGACGGGTGGGGTGGGCAGAGGAGTCACGTCCTTCATGTCTCAAAGCCACAACAGGAACGCGCTGCACTGGAAGTGTGAGCACTTGCTGGGGCTGGGGACGTACCCAGTGCTCGCCTGATGTGCCAGGCCTGGGTTCAGCTTGCAGCACTGCAAAAGGAAACGGGGAAAACTGACTGGTTGGTTTTTTGGTTTTTGGGTTTTTTGGTAGTGGAGATTGAACTCGGGGGCACTCGACCACTGAGCCACCTCCCCAGCCCTATTTTGTGTTTTATGTAGAGACAGGGTCTCACTGAGTTGCTCAGCGTCTTGCCGTTGCTGAGGCTGGCTTTGAACTCGCGATTCTCCTGCTTCAGCCTCCCTAAGTGCTGGGATTACAGGCGTGCGCCAACGTGCCTGGCTTGACTAGTTGTTTTTTGGTGGTAAGGTTATAGGGATATCTTTTCATTTTTATGTTTGACTTTCATAATATTTAGGACAAATTATGAAGTTTAAAGGAGAAAAGATTGAATTTAAATGTATTTTCATCCAAATACTTAATTCTCTTTTTAAAATTTTTTTTATAGTTATAGATGGACAGATAGCATGTCTTTATTTTATTTGTTTATTTTTTATGTGGTATTAAGGATCAAATCCAGTGCTTCACACATGCTAAGAAGTGCTCTGAGCTACAGCCCTAGCCCATCAAATTTTTAATTCTTGAAATATTAACCATGTAGCTCTCCAGAAAACTCGGCTCTGCAAACTAGTCAGTCCCCACAGGACACAGGTGAGCAGGCGAGGGTTTTATGTATGAACTTACTCTAGAGTCCCTCTTTTCTGCAGTGCCTACCCCCCATTTTGGTAAAAGAATCATGGGAATCTCAAGAGTAAATTGTTTCTCTTTTTCTAGTTTTGGATGTAAATTTACTTCTAGACAGAGGTTTATCTGTGTTGTTTTGTTTTTTGGGTACCAGGGATTGAACTCGGGGGCACTCGACCACTGAGCCACATCCCCAGCCCTATTTTGTGTTTTATGTAGAGACAGGGTCTCACTGAGTTGCTTAGCGCCCTGCCGTTGCTGAGGCTGGCTTTGAATTCTTGATCCTCCTGCCTCAGCCTCCCAAGCCACTGGGATGACAGGCGTGTGCCACTGCACCAGGCTTATCTATGTTGTTTTTAATTTCCAAAGGAAAACATACAACACTACTTTGTAATTTTTCACAGGCCTTATGGTCAGGAAGTTCTGTATGATCAGGAAGTTCTGTATCGGCTGCAGTGTTAAAGTCCTCCTACTATAATTTACTCACTCTTCTCTAGTTATTTTAAAAAATACATATTTGAATAAGTCTCTCCTTCATAGAGTTTCCTTCACTTCCAGAATTTCTGTAATCATAGGTTACTCTCCACGTGTCTTTTCCTTCCACAAACTGTGGAAAATACTTTGGTGGGAAGGTTATACTGCGCTCCCTCTAACTTAAATGTGTTCACTTTGAAACCACCATATGTTCAAATTTAAATACTTTTCCTTAGAACAAAACAAATGAGTCCAACTCTATTACTAGTGTGGTTAGTTCAGTGAGCTTTCCAAACTTTTAAAGCAATGTTTTAATTAGAAAAGTAGAATTAAGCACATTTTTCAGCTTTGCAAAACATTATACTATAGAGATGAAAAAAGTGATAGCTGGGCACAACTTGGGAGGCCGAGACAGGAGGATTGCAAGTTCAAGGCCAGGTGCAGCAATGTAGCAAGACTGTGTCTCAGAGAAATTAAGAAAAAGTGGTGGGATGTAGCTCAGTGGTAGAGCAACCCTGGGTTCCATCCTCAGTAGCACATGCACGCACACACACACACAGACACACAACTTTATGCCACTAATAAGACCAGGGACACTGCCTACTAGAGCAAAGTATAGGCCCAACTCTCCGTCATGTTTGCTTAAAAACCGACTTCTTCAACAAGACTCCTAAAGCGAAAGTAAAATCAAGAATCAATAAATGGGATGGTATCAAACTAATAAGTTTCTTCACAGCAAAGGAAGCAATCAAGAATATGAAGAGAGAGCCCACAGAATGGGAGAAAATCTTCACCACTCGTACCTCAGATAGAGCGTAATTCTCCAGGATATATAAAGAACTCAAAAAACTTAACCAAAAAACAAATAACCAAATCAATAAATGGGTAAAGGAACTGAACAGGCACTTAACAGAAGAAGAAATATGAATGATCAACAAATATATGAAAAAATCTTCAGCATCTCTAGCAGTTAGAGAAATGCAGATTAAAACTACACGAAGGAGTTCGATCGGTAGCGGGAGCGGAGAGCGGACCCCAGAGAGCCCTGAGCAGCCCCACCGCCGCCGCCGGCCTAGTTGCCATCACACACCGGGAGGAGCCGCAGCTGCCGCAGCCGGCCGGTCACCATCACCGCAACCATGAGCAGCGAGGCCGAGACCCAGCAGCCGCCCGCCGCCCCCCCCGCCGCCCCCGCCCTCAGCGCTGCCGACACCAAGCCCGGCACTACGGGCAGCGGCGCAGGGAGCGGCGGCCCGGGCGGCCTTACATGGGCGGCGCCTGACGGCGGGGACAAGAAGGTCATCGCAACGAAGGTTTTGGGAACAGTAAAATGGTTCAATGTAAGAAACGGATATGGTTTCATCAACAGGAATGACACCAAGGAAGATGTATTTGCACACCAGACTGCCATAAAGAAGAATGACCCCAGGAAGTGCCTTCGCAGTGTAGGAGATGGAGAGACTGTGGAGTTTGATGTTGTTGAAGGAGAAAAGGGTGCGGAGGCAGCAAATGTCACAGGCCCTGGCGGAGTTCCAGCTCCAGGCAGTAAATACGCAGCAGACCGTCACCGTTATAGACGCTATCCGCGTCGTAGGGGTCCTCCGCGCCATCACCAGCAGAATTATCAGAACAGTGAGAGTGGGGAAGGAATGAGGGGTCCGAGAGTGCTCCCGAAGGCCAGGCCCAACAACGCCGGCCCTACCGCAGGCGAAGGTTCCCGCCTTACTACATGCGGAGACCCTATGGGCGTCGACCACAGTATTCCAACCCTGCTGTGCAGGGAGAAGTGATGGAGGGTGCTGACAGCCAGGGTGCAGGAGAGCAAGGTAGACCAGTGAGACAGAATATGTATCGGGGTTAGAGACCACGATTTCGCAGGGGTCCTCCTCGCCAAAGACAGCCTAGAGGGGACGGCAATGAAGAGGACAAGGAAACTCAAGGAGATGAGACCCAAGGTCAGCAGCCACCGCAACGTCGGTACCGCTGCAACTTCAATTACCGACGCAGACGCCCAGAAAACCCTAAACCACAAGATGGCAAAGAGGCAAAAGCAGCCGATCCACCAGCTGAGAATTCGTCCGCTTCCGAGGCTGAGCAGGGCGGGGCTGAGTAAATGCCGGCTTACCATCTCTACCATCGTCCG
>CM053409.1:283444-297262 GCA_028644305.1 Xerus rutilus | reverse complement strand
ATGACAAACGTGTTTTTTAAAAAAAGCCTGGTTTTTCTCAATACACCTTTAAAGGTTTTTAAATTGTTTCATATCTGGTCAAGTTGAGATTTTTAAGAACTTCATTTTTAATTTGTAATAAAAGTTTACAACTTGATTTTTTCAAAAAAGTCAACAAACTGCAAGCACCTGTTAATAAAGGTCTTAAATAATAAAAAAAAAAAAAAAAAAAAACTACACTAAGATTCCATTTTATTGCAGTCAGGATGGTAATCATCAAGAATACAAGCAACGGGGCTGGGATTGTAGCTCAGCCGTAGAGCGCTTGCCTTGCATGCGCGAGGCCCTGGGTTCGATCCTCAGCACCACGTACAAAGCAATAAAATAAAGACATTGTGTCCATCTACAACTAAAAAAATATTTAAAAAAAAAAAAAAAAAAGAATACAAGCAACAATAAATGTTGGCGAGGATGTGAGGGAAAAGGCACATTCATACATTGTTGGTGGCCCTGCAAATTGGTGCAACCACACCAATTGGAGTATGGAGATTCCTTAGAAAACTTAGAATAGAACTACCATTTGACCCAGCTATCCCACTCTTTGGTATATATTCCAAGGACTTAAAATCAGCCTACTATGGTGACGCAGCCACATCAATATTTATAGCAGCTCAATTCACAATAGCTGAACTTTGGAACCAACCTATGTGCCCTTCAACAGATGAATGGATAAAGAAACTGGTATATATACACAATGGAATATTACTCAGCAATAAAAAACAATGACTTTTGTGACTTTTGCCGGTAAATGGGTGAAACTGGAAACTATCATGCTAAGTGAAATAAACCAGTCCTTCAAACCAAAGGTTGAATGTTCTCTCTGATATGTGGATGCTAACACAATATGCATCAGAGGAGGGAACAATAGAAGTTCATTGGATAAAGGGGATTGAAGAGAAGGGAGCAGGGATGGGAATGGGAAAGACACGAGAAGGAATGGGGCCGCAGCTTCCTGTGTTCACATATGAATACACGACCAGAGAAACTGCACATAATGTACAACCAAGCACAAGGACAGGATCCTAAGTTATACTCTGTATGTATAATAGTATGTATAAAATACACTCTCCTGTCATGTGTACCTAAGAACAAGTAATGTCAGAATGCCGTGGAGACTCAGTTGTCTGTAGGACGTGTCGATCCCACTCATAGCTAGCTATTTCTCCTGTGCGTCTCAGTTTGCAAACAAGAATTTCCCTTTTTCCTTTGAAAAAGTAAACTCTAAAAGCCAGAGATTTAAAAGAATACTTTATAGCACTGAAATATGTATTTCATTATCACTGATCTTAGTGGCTCTTTGTTTTATGTTTTGATATTTTCTCTTTGCCCAGGAACTCTAATAACTCAGCTTTGCCTGGTAACCATGAGTCCACAGTATTCTGCAAACCACAGTGTGAAAATATAGGAAAAGTAATGCTTTTTTTTTTTTTTTTTAAGGAGCTTAAAGTAAAAGAAACATCAGGAGTACGGATATGTACATTAATGTGCTCTAAAACTTGACTTTCATTCAGATCGTGACCTTCTAAACCCAAGCAACTTCTTTTTTTTTAATATTTATTTTTTAGTTGTAGGTGGACACAATATCTTTATTTTATTTTTATGTGGTGCTGAGGATCGAACCCAGTGCCTCCCGCGTACTAGACGAGCACGCTACCACTGCGCCATAACCCCAGCCCCCAAGCAACTTCTTCTGAATTTTTCATGATATTTGTGTAAACTGCATTATCATTAGAAATACTACTAATTATATGGCCATTGGAGTAAGGACATGCTCTTGTGCTTGAGCTTAACGAATGGGTGTTCCTCAGCTGCAGAGGCCCACTCCGCAGAACAGCCAGCCTAGCAACCAGCTAGAGAGAGAGGCCATGGACAAATGGAGTTTCGCCTTTTCTCACCAACAGTATGAGGTGTTTTACCTCTTATTCTTCATTTTTTTACTCTCTCTCACCCTGTAGCTGTAATGCCAACTTATATATGGCATTATATTGATAGAAAACATGAAAAAATTTGACACCTTTTCTACCTTTTGAAAAACATGATACAGATTCAGTTTTGTGAAATGTTTGTTAAGTGCTTAGAGTGATCCGTGCTGTGTGTCCAACAAAGGACAAAGTCCTAATCTTAGAGTTCAGTAGACTCTCAGGCTGCTCCATCCTCTGAAATAGTTCAATCCATAAGCTCCTTAGGCTGCAGAGCAGAATCTCCTGGGGGCTGCTCTGGAGAGGGGGTTCTCTGGCCGGTCTGCTGGCAATGCTTTCCTTAAACTCCGTCCCCCAGAAGGTAAAAGTGTAATGTGCTGCAGAGGCCAGGGCTGAAGTCGCTGCAGGACAGCAGGGAACACTTGAAGCTGGGGTGGCAGAAGCGACCCGCATGCCTTTTCATCCAGTAGGTTCCCTGAGGTCGCCAGAGGTGTGGTGGGAAAAGCAAACTGAGTTCTTTTTTACCTGCATGCAATGTTGTGATTGTCAGAAATCCAGGCAGAAGCAGATGCCTGTGGTTTTGAAGGAATGTGCTTAGTTCACAGAACGAAAAGGCTTCTCAGTTAACTCAAAGACCAAAAACACAGATTAAAATTCAGAGAATGAGGGGAAAAATCCAGGGAAGTCTGAGTTTCTCTGCGGCGAGTATAGGTGGTTGGGATACGATTTCCTGGCACAGTCTGAAAACCGTGTCTTTATTCCAAACAAATAAAAAATTCTTACAAAGCTCAAATGAGTTAAATGCTGCAACATAACTGCTGGAAGAAGAGCCCAAGAAAGGCTGCAGTTTTTCAAATACCTGGAAAAAAAAATAGCAGAGGGCAAAACTTTTCAAAAGGGCAAAAATGATACACCTTGTGGTATGAGCACTGCAATTAAAACTTTTTTCATGTTTAGGTTCTCAAGGACGTAAGTATTGGGTATTCTTTTCTGTGCCTTTTTCTTCCAGTCTTTGTCTTTCCAAGACACACCGAACTGCATGCCTTTCTTAGGTCCCTAGAACAATTTATTTTCATGCCAAACCTCTCATTAAATCTCCTACTTTCCTTTTTAAAAAATTATTCTACTGAGATATAAGTTTTATAAACATAAAATATACCCTCTGAGACAGGAGAATTGTGAGTTCAAAGCCAGTCTCAGCAATGGCGAGGCGCTAAGCAACTCAGTGAGACCCTGTCTCTCCATAAAACACAGAATAGGGCTGGGGATGTGGCTCAGTGGTCGAGTGCCCCTGAGTTCAATCCTCGGTATGGAAAAAAAAAAAAAAAGATTTATCCACATTGTAGCATGTAGCAGTATTTCCATTTTAACGACTGCCATTTTAACGACTGAATAATATCCTATTGTTTGGATATTCTAGTTTTTTTAAAAAATAGTATTTGATTCTTATTTCTGGTCTGTGAAATTAATGCATGAACTTTGTGTTTATAAAAGAACTTTTAGGGACTGGGCGTGTGGGCATGTGACTCAGTGGTTGGGCACTTGCCTGGCATACATGAGGCGTTGGGTTCAGTGCCCAGCACCACATGCGTGCGCACACATAAACTGATACCAGATTTAGTGATGTATTTTCTACAATGATGACTTTTTAGAATTCTCTTCCCAGATGCAAATTGTCTTCTTTAGCCCGTCACTAGAAGACTCTATCTCCACTGGACTGTATTTCCATTTTTAGCCTTACTCAAAAGTTATACTAGTCTGATGAACTGTTGAAGCAACTTAGCTAAGATCCACCCTAAAGAAAATCAGATTATGGTGGAAGGGAGGGTGGACATGATCAACACACAAAATATACATGTATGGAATGTCACACTGAAACCATTAATTTGTACAGTTAATACATGTTAATAAAATTGGATCATTATTTTGTTTTAAAAATGTCTTACTAAAATCAGACGTTCTTTGGGCATTTTACAGACTTAGGAAAAATAGGAAAGCAACTAATGATTCATGTTTTTCCATATTTGTTTTGTATGTTTTTCAAATTAGAAAGTAAAAATTGTGTGATTTTCTACATTGTCTGTAGTGGAACAGAGAAAAGGCCGCTTACTTGCTGCATTCACTCCTCAGAATAACCTTGAAACAGCCACACTGGGCGAACCCCGGGATGTCATTCTCCAGGTGGGGCACCTGCTGTGGCCGTTGCCTTTTGGGGGCACCGTGGCCACTGGAGGAGGTGCAAAGGGACATCAGTGCAGTCAGGTGTGCAGAGCGCGTGAGAAGCCGCAGCCAGCAAGGAGCCCGGGCCAGAGCGAGTGCTGCTCCCGAGAGCAGCTCCAGGAAGGTGCTGCCGCGCACCTGCATCTGGAGAATAATTTCTTCCCAGTGGGACATAGTTTGGTGGGACTCTCAGACAAAGGAGCGTGCTCTACGTTGTCCACCCTCAGCCCTCATCTCTCCTGGGACTCTGAAGCCCCAGGATTCAAGGGGATGGCTGGTGCATGTTCATTTTAGTGGCAGGTTTGCAGGATGCTCGATCTGTCCCACGCCCTTGAGGAGCTGCTCCTGTTCTTGCTCTTTAGGGACCTGGTCTTAGGAACACCCTTGATTCTGCAGGGGCCTAATACATGCCAGTGAGTCATTCTCTGCTGAAGTTGAGGCTGAAATGACCTTAAATGCTGCCAAGTGTAACAATGCAATGAAATCAACTTTGTACAATTGCATATTTTATTTCATAAAATTTTGTAACAGCTCTGCAGATTATACGTCTACAAGTTAGGCATTTACTTCAGGGTAAGCATGTAGATTGGCTGCAACAAAGCCCTTGCTGAGTTGCATGGGTTGGAATATGCTGAAACAGAAGTAGAGTCCTCTTCCCAGGAACAATCCTCAGACGAAAATGGAGTCTTATGGAAAGAAGAGAAAATCAGTGCTGAGACGCTCGGGTGTCTGCTGTACCCAGACAGTGTTTTGGGCCAGTTGCAGAATCTGTTCACAAAACTATAGTAGTTTTATAGTACTGTATTATATACTGTGAAGTGCATAATACTTGATGAGGGCTCTAGATACGGCTCTCCATCACTTCCTGCATTAATGACTAAAAATAACTGCATGATTATATTCATCACAGAACTGTTTAGTGAGAAAGAATTTGAAAACAAAACTCGATCCGCATCCCTCCAATGCAAGTTGTCTCATGTAACTTTCGTTTAATGTCTCAGTAAACATTTTTTTTTTTTTGCCTCATTTTGAAAGACAAAGCCTTAGGCCTTCAGAGTCTACTTGTAGATTTCTACCCTTCCAGCCGAGTCACCAGCCAGGAGTACTGTGTGCTTTACTTTGTATCATTTTAGTTGTGGAAGCATAGCATTTGCGTCTCCTTTTTAAATGCTGGATTACAGTATCAGGTGTGCCTTTCCTGATCTCACATGCCACAAAGCCAAAGCACGCTCAGCCCTAAAACTCCCTTTGCTCTGTTTATCTCCCAGGGGATGGCAACTCTCCCTAGTTGAAAATTCACTGTTCTAGAGCTTGCTCTCCCCACATACCCCTCTGATTATAATCTGGCTTTGCATACAAAGTTTCCCATAGACAGAAAATGTCTAACTAGCAAATGACTTTGGAGCCTGCTTCTAGTTATGGTTACCATTGCAAGTTAATTAACTGGCATTCATCGGCCCTTAGGGCCCCATCAGGGCTGTGTGTGCCAGCATTTAAGTTTCTGAGTGAGTAGGGCTGAAGACCACATTCCAGAGCAAGGCCTCTGCCTTAAATCTTGCTGAGACTAATGCTGCCCGTCTTAATGGTCAGTCACTCTTAAAACTGCCCTCACCAGTCTCCTTTTTGTCAAAGTGTACTGATTAAGTCCTTTTTCAAAACAGGCATAAAATAGCACAGATGAAATTTCCTCTGCCCATCTGGTGCCTGAAGCCTCTGCACACATACCTGCAAGGTGGCACATAGCCCTAGAAATAGTGAGCAATAGTGTCATCTAAGGGAGGCTTGAGAAGTTCCTTCAAGGAGGGTGCTTGTGGTAAAGAACACCCCCATAACTGCATGTGAGCTGTGAATAAATATTTGCCCTAGCCGGGCGTGGTGGCTCACGCTTGTAATCCCAGCACTTAGGGAGGCTGAGACAGGAGAATCGCAAGTTCAAAGCCAGCCTCAGCAACGGCGAGGCGCTAAGCAACTCAGTGAGACCCTGTCTCTACATAAAAAACACAAAATAGGGCTGGGGGTGTGGCTCAGTGGTCGAGTGCCCCTGAGTTCAATCCCCAGTACCAAAAAAAAAAAAAAAAAAAATATTTGCCCTAAAATCCCTGGAATCATCTATAGAGGGAGGGGAGAATTTTCTTTCTTTCTTTTTTTTTCTGCGATAAGTAGAAGCTGGGTTCTCCTTCAGGGCTGCAACATGTGTCTGGATGGCGCAACGAGGAATCTTCTAGTGACACCAACATCAAGGGCCAAGCCTTTGTAGAGATGGAACTGTTTTGTTTTTAACTACAGGAGACCTCAGACTTACACAAAAGTAAATAGAAGCCAGACACAGTGGCACACATCTGTAATCCTAGCTACTTGGGAGGCTGAGACAGGAGAATTGCAGGTTTGAGGCCAGCTTAGGCAGCTTAGCAAAACCCTGTCCCAAAAATAAAAATGAAAAGAACTGGGAGTATTGGGCTGGGATTGTGGCTCAGTGGCAGAGCGCTTGCCTCGCATGCGTGAGGCACTGGGTTCAATCCTCAGCACCACATAAAAATAAATAAATAAAGATATTGTGTCCATCTACAACTAAAAAAAATATTTTAAAAAAAGTACTATTTAGGGCTGGGGCTGTGGCTCAGTGGTAGCGTGCTCGCCTAGCACATGTGAGGCACTGGGTTCGAGCCTCAGCACCACATAAAAATAAAATAAAGATATTCTGTCCACCTACAACTAAAAAATAAATATTTTTAAAAAAAGTACTACTTAAAAAAAAGAAGAACTGGTAGTATGACTCAGCGGTAGAGTGCTTGCCTAGCGTGCAAAAGGCCACGGGTTCAATTTATAACAAGGTAGACCAGGAAGAAGAACAATCAGGTCCATCACTTGATTTCAGTGACAATCAGCCTGTGGCCAGTTTTGTTTCGTCACAGGCCCCACTCACTCTGCTCTATGCGCTGCCCTTACTAATTTTGAATCAAGTTCCAGGCATCATTTCCGAGATGGAGGTTTGTGAGCTGAGGCGTGAACTGACTTGGACTGGTAATATGAAGGCAGTCTGTGGTTGGGAGACGGACATTCCTCAGATTACAATCCCTTGCAGTAAGTAACGTCTTTGCTAAGTGTAGGTGTAGGTGCGTTACCCATCTCAGTACGGGTTCACTTATTCTTTGGGGCGTGTGAGATGTGCTTTATTCAAGGGCTCGTTCATCGGAAGTCAAAAGTGAGCCTGAGGATTCAAGGGAAGGAGTGCAGGCAGGTCACCTGGAGCCTTAGGGGGTTTGACTGTTGACCAGGCTGAGAGCAGGCCCTTGTTCTAAGACTGCAGCACCCGCACCTGGGTCAGAGCCGCGCTTTCCTGGATGGAAAGGTAAGGTTGATCCCCGGAAGGAGTGGACATTCCCATTGCCGTTTGGAGATGGACAGCAGTGGGGTCTGGTGGATGCTGGCAGAGTTAAGACGTGGCTGGAGGGAACTGGGGAGTCTGGGTTCCAGTTAGGAGAAACAGGATCAGGTGGCCCTGTCCTGTTGTGACTGCCTGGGAGTGAGGCAGAGGGAGTCCCATCTGGCCTGATCATCCTGATAGAAACCACTTCTAGTGAGAATTTTAAGTTGTGTTTTCCTTCTTTTATCTCCGAACCTGCAACAAAGTCACGTGTGAGCTGAAGTCTGGCCGTGGTGTGAAAGGGGCAGGGCTGGTGGTGCATGCGTAGCCCGTGTGAGGCCCTGGTTCAAACCCTGGCATTAAAGCAAACACCAGAGGTGGAGCACACATACGAGACCAGCCAGCTGGGGGGAGTAGTGGCAGCCTGCTCTGCGGAGCGGATCCTGAGGTTGCATGACGCCGTTTGCTCAGAGGTTGACTCAGTGATCATGACGGGCCTGTGGATAGGTGGCTCTTCCCAAGGGTTCTAAGAGTTATTGGGGAGGAAAACCTGGTAAAAGACTGCACTAGCTGTTGTACCATTGGTAGAATAAAATTAAAAGAAAGGTGCTTTCATCAAAATCTCCATAACACATAAGTCCTGAGCGTCCCAAGTTGAAGCAGTATTAATGTCTAGCATATGTGTGTTTGAGGTGGGCAGGATTCCTAGAGGGCTGTATCAAACTGCCAGGGTTTCCTCTGAGGTGCAAGTAGGGAGAGTAGCCAAGACCTTTGCTTTTCACTTCATATCTTTCTATAAATTAAAAAGTTTACAGAGTACTACACCAGACACAGTGGTGCACGCCTGTGATCCCAGGGACGTGGGAAACTGAGGCAGGAGGGTCACAAAGTCAAGGCCCATGCCTGCAGCTTAGCAAGGGCCTCTGAAAGAGCAAGACTTCTTTCAAAATAAAAAGGTCTGGGAATGCAGCTCAGTGGCAGAGTGCCCCTGGGTTCAACCCTAAGTACCAAAAAAAATAAAAGTGTATGTGCTACTTTTATAAGAAACTACTTAAAGTATATATACACTTCGGTAGGTAACAGCATAACCTGGCTAAGCTGAATTTATGCTACATTAGGAATTAAATAATAGATAAAAGTGGTGTATTTTAAATATTACCCCAGAGTGGTACATACGTCAAGTTCTTTCTAAATTTGTCTTCTAAAATTTTCCTGGTTTTTTTTTCATAATTTTAAAAAAGACTCTCTTATTGAGCTATAAGCTGTGAGACAATTTTAATATTCTCCCAGCTCTTCATTATGCGTGACAGTATTGATTCCTTGCACATAACACTAGGGAAGGATAGTTATCCCCGACTGTGCACCCAGGAGCCTGGGCTTAGGGGCAGGGAACCTAAAGGGGCCCCCCTGATCACAGCTTTTTTTTTTTTTTTTAATTTAAAAAACTGCTCAGGTGCCAGGCATGGTGCCCAACACCTATAATCCCACCTACTTGGGAGGCTGAGGCAGGAACATCACAAGCTTGAAGGCAGCCTCAGCAACTTAGTAACATGGTGTCTCAAAATCAAAAATCAAAAAGACTTGGAGCCGGGCGCGGTGGCTCACGCTTGTAATCCCAGCACTTAGGGAGGCTGAGACAGGAGAATCGCGAGTTCAAAGCCAGCCTCAGCAACAGCGAGGCACTAAGCAACTCAGTGAGACCCTGTCTCTACATAAAACATGAGGTTGGGCTGGGGATGTGGCTCAGTGGTCAAGTGCCCTTGAGTTCAATCCCCAGGACCAAAAAAAAAAAAAAGACTTGGGATGTAACTCAGTGGTAGAGTGCCTCTAGGTTCAATACCCAGTGCCAAAAAGTAAGAAAAACTCAAGCCGAGTTTAGCATATGCTTGTAATCCCAGCAACTCAGGAGGCTGAGGCAGGAGGATTAAATGTTAAAGGCCAGCCTCAGCAAGTTAGTGAGACCCTGTCTCAAAATAAAAAATGAAAAGGGCAGGGGAGCTGGGCATGGCGGCATATACCTGTAATCCCAGCGACTCAGGAGGCTGAGGCAGAAGGATTTCAAGTTTGAGGCCAGCCTCAGCACTTTAGCAACGCTCTAAGCAATTTAGTGAGACCTTGTCTCAAAATAAAAAATAAAAAAGGGCTGGGGGTGTGGCTCAGTGGTTAAGTGTGCCTGGGTTCAATCCCTGGCACCCCAAACAAAACAAAACAAAACAAAACAACTCAGGTGCTTATGATGTGTGGGCAGAATTGAGGTCGAGCATTGCTGGAGGCACTGGGGAGAAAGGTGCAGGGAACACCCTGGCTCCACCAGGTTCGGACACACATGTGATCTAAAACATGCTTGTTTTGAATTGAGTGGAATGTATAAAGATTATTTAAATAGGTAAGATAGAAAAGAGGGCTGTGTTGGTTAAGTTGTGCATCTGGAGAGATGCAGACTCAGGAAAGAGCTCAGGTTCGCAAGGTGAGTAGGTGCTGGTCCATCCCAGAGACCCCCACAAAAGGCACACGGCACAGCAGACAGACACAGAGACTTGTCGAGGAAGCATGAACACACATGTGACCTAAAACATGCTTGTTTTGAATTGAGTTTCCATTGCACTCAGGCCGTCTCCAAGTCTGTGCTCCACTCGATGTTTTGGGATTTCCTGAAAACTGCTAGCGGAGAAAGGAGGAGGAGGAGCAGCAGAGCGGGATCAGCACTGCGTGCAGCTGGGATCAGTATGCCCCAAGGGTTGGGAAGATATTGAACAGGTAACATGAGGTATATGTGAAAACTCTGGGCCTGCTGCTCACCTGGGGAGTGGGGGTGGGCGTGGGGTCTTTGTCCTGTGGCCTCTGGCCTCCGTCCTGTGGCCTCACAGGCACAACAAAAAAGGTGGAAGTGGGTGTTCTCCCGTCTTGACACACGGCAGAAAACCCCGGCTATGGGGCAGGTCCCAGCTAGAAAGGGTGACCCCTTGCACCGAAACAGGGCTCCTGGCCTGCGGGCTGGGAGGGCTTCAGGGTGACCTCCTGACACTGCACACAGAACACTGCGCATCTTTTCTTTGGGGTGATGATGGGAGACTTTCATCAGATTCCTGAGACATTGGAGTAAAGACTTAAAGACTGCATTTTTTTTTTTTAAGGAGTAGTCTGGATGCAGGAGTGGAATGTATAAAGATTATTTAAACTGGTAAGATAGAAAAGAGGGCTGTGATAGCCGGGCGCGGTGGCTCAAGCCTGTAATCCCCCAGCACTTAGGGAGGCTGAGACAGGAGAATCGCGAGTTCAAAGCCAGCCCCAGCAATGGCGAGGTGCTAAGCAACTCAGTGAGACCCTGTCTCTACATAAAACACAAAATGGGGCTGGGGATGTGGCTCAGAGGTCGAGTGCCCCTGAGTTCAGTCTCCAGTACCAAAAAAAAAAAAAAAAGAAAAGAGGGCTGTGTTGGTTTAATTGTGCATCTGGAGAGATGCAGGCTCAGGAAAGAGCTAAGAATATCTTAAGTTTATACCTTTGGCTGATTGACACCACAGAGACTGCCTACAACAAAAATCAAAAGCAAACTTCATCAACAAACCCAGGGATAGGGGAGAATCTGATTCCCAGAGTTGCCACATGATTATGTTCAAATGCAGAGTTTCCATCAAGGTAAGCACAAGGCATTTAAAGAAATGGTGAAGTGTAAACCATTCAGAGGAAGCGAATAAACCAAAAGAAACTGTCCTTACAGAAGACCTGGTAATGCAACTCATAGCAAAGACTTTAAAACGACCATCCTAAAATGCTCCAAGAACTGAAGATGTGACGTGTGTATGTAATGATGTATGAGTAAAACAGAAACATCAGTAAACAGATAAAAAACATTTTTAAAAAAATTCTAGAGCTGAAAAGTACAGTAACCAAAGTAAGAAATTCACTAGACGTATACAAAGGCGTATGTGAACAGGGAGAAGAAAAACTTGAAAGGACAATGGAAATTATCAAATCTGAGGAATAGGAAAAAAAGATTAGAGAAAAGTATAAGTGAAGAGTCTAAGGGCCCGTGAGTCTCAAGTGGACCAGAGTACCCACTGTAGAAGTCCCACAACCGCGGGGGACACCAGCAGAGAGCACACTTGAAGTAGTGCCCCAAAACTCTCTAAGTATTTGGAAAATATAAATTCATGGAAAAAATAACAAAGGACATTAGAAAATTCTTAGAGACAAATAAAAATGAAAACACAAGACACTATAATTTACGGAACAGAGAAAGCAATGCTAAGGAGGAAATTTACAGTAATTAAAAACTCACATTAGAGCCGGGCGTGGTGGCTCACGCTTGTAATCCCAGCACTTAGGGAGGCTGAGACAGGAGAATCGCGAGTTCAAAGCCAACCTCAGCAACGGCGAGGCGCTAAGCAACTCAGTGAGACCCTGTCCCTACATAAAACACAAAAAATAGGGCTGGGGATGTGGCTCAGTGGTCGAGTGCCCCTGAGTTCAATCCCTAGTACCAAAACAAACAAACAAACAAAAAAAAAACTCACATTACAGGGGCTGGGTTGTAGCTCAGTGGCAGAGCGCTTGCCTAGCACACGTGAGGCATTGGGTTCGATCCTCAGCACCACATAAAAATAAACAAACAAAATAAAGGCAGGTTGTCCATGTACAACTACAAAAAATTAAAAAAAAACTCACATTACAAAATAAGAAATAAATCAACAACTTACTTTGCAACTTACAAAGTTGCAAAAATTTAAAAGAATAAATGCAAGGCTGACAGAATAAATATTAAAGCAGAGGGAAAAAATAGAGAATAGAAAAAGAATAGATAAATATTAGAGAAACCAAAAGTTGTTTCTTCAAAAATATCAACAAAATTGACAGATCTTTGAATAGATAATGAATTAAGAGAGAGAAAACCTAAATGATTAAAATTATAAGTGAAAATGACAATATTACTACCAATTCTACAGAAATAAAAAGGATTATGAGAGTACTGCAAGCAATTGTACTCCAACAAATTGGATAACCTAGATGACATGCACAAATTTCTTTAAAAAGAAACAAAATCTGAACACATCTGTAGCAAGCAAGGAGACAGAATCTGTTATCAAATGAAAATCCCCCACCAAAGAAAAGCCTTGGACTAGATAGCTTCCCCAGTGACTTACAACAAACATTTAAGGATCTAACATCAATCCTTTTCAGACTAAAAAAAATAAAAGGAGGAAATGCTCCCTAATGCATTCTATGAAGAAGCCAGCATTACCCTGATACTAAAGCCAGACAAAGCCAACACAAGAAAACTTTAGACCAATGTTCATTGTGAACATTGATACAAAATATCTTCAGCCAAATAGTGAATTTACTATTATTATCTATTTACTATTATTATCTATCTATAATTACTATTATCTGTTACTGAATCCAGCAATAGATCCCCCCAAATCAGTTGCAGGGCTGGGGATGCAGTTCAGTGTAGAGCATGACTTGGCATGTTCAAGTTCCTGGTTTCAATCCCCAGCACTAATAAAAACTTAGAAATTAAAAAATCAGTTGCATTTATATAATTACTAAGAAGTAAATTAAAAGAATAATTCAATTTACAGTGAATGAAAAATAATAAAATAGGAACTAAGGAGGTAAACAATCTGTACATGAAACTACAACACATTTCTGAGAGAAAATAAAGAAGACATAAATAAATGAAAAGATAGCCCATGTTTGTGGACTGGAAGACCTAATATTGTTAAAAGATCAGTACTATCCTAATTGATCTGCAGATTTAGTGAATCCCATCAAAATTACAATGGGACTTTTTTTTTTTTTAAATATTTTTTAGTTGTAGATGGACACAGTGTCTTTATTTTATTACTTTGTATGTGGTGCTGAGGATCGAACCCAGGGCCTCACACATGCGAGGCAAGCGCTCTGCCACTGAGCTACAATCCCAGCCCCAACAATGGGACTTTTTGCAAAAATTTAAAAAAAAAACAATCCTGGGCTGGGGTTGTGGATCAGTGGCAGAGCGCTTGCCTCGCATGCGTGAGGCACTGGGTTCGATCCTCAGCGCCACATAAAAATACATAAATAAAATAAAGATAACTGTGTCTATCTACAACTAATAAAAAATATTTAAACAAAAAAAAACCAAAAACAACAAAAAAAAACAATCCTAGCATTCATGTGGAATCTCGAGGGATGCTAAACGGCCAAAGCAGTCCTGGAAGGGGACAAAGCTGAAGACATACTTCCTGATTTCAAAACTTACTATAAAGCAACAGCACTTAAGACTGCATTAAC
>CM053409.1:267600-283344 GCA_028644305.1 Xerus rutilus | reverse complement strand
GCCTGTAATCCCAGCACTTAGGGAGGCTGAGACAGGAGAATCGCGAGTTCAAAGCCAGCCTCAGCAATGGCGAGGCACTAAGCAACTCAGTGAGACCCTGTCTCTACATAAAACACAAAATAGGGCTGGGGATGTGGCTCAGTGGTCGAGCACCCCTGAGTTCAATCCCTAGTACCAAAAAAAAAAAAAAAAAAAAAAGACTGCATTAACGACATGGACAGACGGACTAGTCCGAGATGGACACACAGACTAGTGGAAATGAAGAGAGTCCAGAAATAGACCCTTTGATATACAGTCAAATGAATTTTTAAAATTTTCTTTTTTTCTATTATTAGATACATACGCTTATTTAGTTAGTTAGTTAGTTGTCAATGGACTTTTGTTTTATTCATTTATTATTTTTATGTGGTGCTGAGGATCAAACCCAGTGCCTCACACATGCAATGCAGGTGCTCTACCACTGGGCCACAACCCCAGTCTGGTAAATGAATTTTGATAAGGGAACCATGGTCATTCAATGTGAAAAAGATGTTCTTTTCAACAAATGGTGTTGGGGAAACTAGATGTAAAAAATTAAGTTGAACCCTTACCTAACACCATATACAAAATTTTACTCAAGGTGGGCGTGATGGTGCATGTCTGTAATCCCAGCAACTCGGAGGCTAAAGCAGGAGGATTGCAAGTTTGATACCAGCCTTAGCAACTTGGTGAGGCCCTAAGCAATTTAGCAAGACCCTGTCTCAAAATAAGAAATGAAAAGGGGGGCTGGGGTTATGGCGCAGTGGTAGCGTGCTCGCCTGGCACGCGTGAGGCACTGAGTTCGCTCCTCAGCACCACATAAAAATAAAATAAAGATATTCTGTCACCTACAACTAAAAAATAAATATTTAAAAAAAAAAAAAAAAAAAAAGAAATGAAAAGGGCTGAGGATGTGGCTCAGTGGGTAGGATCCCCTGGTTCAATCTCTGATAACAAAAAAAAACCCCTCAAAATGCATCTGTGCCCTAGATGTGACATCTAAAACTGTAAAGATCGTAGGGCAAAATATCACAGTGCTAGAAGTGGCAATGATTTCTTGTGGCGCTGAAGGCACAGATAACTGAAGAAAAAAATAGACAAGACAATCCACAAAGTGGGAGAATACATTTGTAATTCATAGATTTAGTGAGGGATTAATATGCAGAAAAACAGAACTCCTAAAACTCAGTAACAAAAATACCAACAAGGCATTCAAAAGTAGGCAAAGGACATGGGTAGACTTTTCTACAAAGAAGATCTACAGATGGCAGTAAGCACACGGAGAGACGCTGCACCACTGATCACCAGGGGAATCCAAACCAAAGCTGTGTGAGGGCTGGGCTGGGGCTCAGTGGGGGAGCGCTTGCCCAGCATGCGTGAGGCACTGGGCTCGGTTCTCAGCACCACATGTAAATAAAAATAAATGTCCATTGACAACTAAAAAAATTTTTTTTAAAAACTGTGGTGAAATGCCAGCTGATCCCCTGCTGCTGCTGCTCCCCAGCAGTAGGAAGTAGGTGTGTGAGGACAGGGGCGAGGGAAGCTTTGTGCCCCGAGTGGGCTGTGCGGGGATGTGACAGCTGTGGGAGGCACCGTGGCGGCTCTCAGAAAGTCAAACGTACTGCTGTGTGGTCCGGCCACGCCACTTCTGGGTGTGTATCCCCCCAAATTGAAATCAGGGTCTCGAAAAGGTATTTGTACACCCACACTCACAGCAGCTTCATTTGCAGTAGCCAAATGTGGAAACAGTCCTTGTGCCCTTGATGAATGAATGAATGTAAGCAAAACGGGGCCTACACTGGCAACGGAATAGCAGTCAGCCTCCAGAAGGAAGGGATGCTGACCCGTGCTGCAGCCTGGCCGAGCCTTGGGCACGTCACGCTGAGGGCAGACGCGATACTGCATGATCCCACTAACAGAAGGCCCCTGGAGCAGTCAGACTCAGAGGCAGAAAGCAGAACTGCGGTTCTGCGGTCCTGGAAAGAGAGGGCAATGGGGAGTTCAGTGGGAACGTAGTTTCAATTTGCGATCTGGACGTGGACAGGTGGTAGCTGTGTATCAGAATGCACGCACTTAACGCCGTTGAACCATACACTTAAAAGGCTTAAGAGAGTAATTTTTGTTACGTGCATTTTACCATAATAAAAAACTATTGAAAAAAATTAAGGGCCCGGATGAGATAGCAGAAGACTCTGAAGCCTGTTGGGCTCGTTGGGGGCAGAGGAAAGGGCACCCCTGGCACCACCGTGGCCTGTGAATGAGTGTCGATGACCTCCTGCCTCCTCTCCTTCCTCATTCCCTTCGTCTGACCTGTTTTCCTGAGGAGAATTCTGCTTCTCTGAGATGTAGAATTCCAAGTTTGATGTGAGGGTTATTGAACGGGGTGTCAAGGGAGGTAGGAGAAGGCGGGACACTGAGGAAGCCCTTTCAGCTTTCTAACAGGCACACCGACTTCTGAGGGTGACCCCTGGGGCCTGGGGACTTTGCAGGATCGTGCGGGTGCACCAGGTGAGGAGTGAGCAGTCTGATGATCTGTGTGGGTTGGTGGTCCAGTTCGCGGTTGACGGACAGGCTAGCGAGGACTTTCATCACTCCGTGATTAACTAGGCCTCAGAATGAACGGAGCCCTGGTGAGGACCGGGCTGCTTGCCTCATGGATGATCGCGTGGCATCTGAGAGGGAGACGGGAACGCTCGCGCACAAGTGAGACTTGGATCTTCACCGGTTACTGCTGTTCGGTTTCTAACTCTGCGTGTACGTGAGGCCTTCCAGATGAATGGGCTTTTCCGTCTGTGCTTCACACTGGGAACATTTTCCTTTGCTCTCCTCTCCCCAGACCTCATCAGGGAATTAAAGTCTTGACTTCCTCGGTCAGTTGTGCTGGAGTCCTCACCCTTGCCCTTCACCTCTGCAGCACCAGGGGGCGCACACCTTGACTCCCACTGTCCCTGGGACACAAATCCCTGTCTCTCCACTGCAGGGTTCTTTCCAGCACATGCATGCTTGGAGGAACAATCAGCTTCACTTTAACCCTCCTGGTGATTACTGGCTTTCTCGATGGCTGCGTTGCTTCCACATGCCCACCAGAGACAGAAAGGCATGGCTGCCGGGCGGCGGGGCCCCCCGTCAGCGTGGGCATTTAAACAACGTGTCCTTGTAGGTAGTCTGTGAACAGTTCCTGACCTTTTGTTGTTCTTGCTAAGTTTTCATTGTTTTCAGATTCAAGACAGCCTAGGATTCGATTCCTTGCTCTAGCCTTAAAAGCTCATGAGATAGTGGAAGTGGGACTGCCTCCTGAGGGAAAGGTGCACTCCATAAATGCCCAGTAGGGAACGCCAGGCCCAGTGCCTAGTGGGGAGTCAGCCAATGATCAACGACCCAGGAGCACATTTTTTAACAGAGGAAAGTTAATGTTTGATTCTCGCACATGTGGTTCTCACATTTTCTTTCTTAGGATTTCTCTGTTCAGCTCTTTATGAAAATGTTCACATTCTAACCTGTAAATCTCATGGTCTTACCCTAAAGAGCACATTCAGAACCACAAGCAGCTATCACTCCTTAGGAAAACATTGTAACTATTTAGAAATCCAGAAATTGAATTTAAAAATAAAATGCAACTTTTTTGTTTGGTTACTATGAAAACCCAGGTCTCACCAGTCAATGAATAAATGGTTTTAAGAGGAAACAGAAAAGCATAAACGCAAGGATGATTTTTGCCAGGCATGGTGGCACATGCCTGTAACCCCAGCACTTAGGGAGGCTGAGACAGGAGGATCGCGAGTTCAAAGCCAGCCTCAGCAATGGCGAGGCGCTAAGCAACTCAGTGAGACCCTGTGTCTACATAAAACACAAAGTAGGGCTGGGGACGTGGCTCAGTGGTCGAGTGCCCCTGAGTTCAATCCCTGGTACCCGCCCCCCCAAAAAGATAACTTTTTCCCCCCAATACCAAATAACAGTATTTATTTTCCTTTGGAAAGTATTTTTTTTCCTTTTGTGATTTTCCTTAATCACAGTATATAGACAATAGTTTTCAGATTTGTGGGACTGTTTTTATCTGTTTGTTGTTGTTGTTACTTGGTTTTTGCTCCTTTGACACTACGGTTAGATTTAGCTAAAGGGATAAGTAGGCTGCCCAGCACTAGAATGGCAACTCATGAATTCAACACAGAGTGCTCACTTCATAGAGGTCTTTGTTCAACATTTTATCAACATTTTTTTTTGTAAGCAAACTTGGACCCAGACTCCTAGGAAGACAATGTTATAGGTGTTGATGAGACTCCATAGCTAACCACATCCCAAACAAAACAGAACAAATACAGAATCCATACCTCCCCATTTTACAGAAGGTAAACCTTCCTCAGAGAAGTTAAATAAGTTGGTAGATTTAAAAATTCAAGATATGCAGGCTGGGATTGTAGCTCAGTGGTAGAGCGCTTGCCTCGCATGCGTGAGGGCCTGGGTTCGATCCTCAGCACCACATACAAAGCAATAAAATAAAGACATTGTGTCCAACAACTAAAAAAATATTTAAAAAAAAATTCAAGATATGCATTATAGCTGGGCATGGTGGCACACACCTATAATGCCAGCAACTTGGGAAGCTGAGGCTGGAGGATCTCAAATGCAAAGCCAGCCTCAGCAATTTAGTGAGGCCCTAAGCAACTTAGCAAGACCCTGTCTTAAAATACAAAATAAAAAGGGCTGAGGATGTGGCTCATTGGTAAAGCATCTCTGGGGTTCAATCCTGGCACCACAAAATAATAATAATAATAATAATGAAGTGGGATCATATATCACAGCACAGGAATTGTCCAGGGAGAATTCAGGAACAAGATAATGTTGTGGAAATTACAAATTGAGGACTGAACTTGAAGAAAGCCACAGTATAGGGGACTGTGAGTTAGAAAATGCTAACGTTAGGTGTTTCCTTTTACCCTTTCCGTCCTTTTCCCTACAAGATTTTTCAATCATTCTGAATTTTATGCTGGAAAGTGGAATCCTGCCTTCCTCCCCTTTCCTTCCTTCCCATTGAAGGATCAGAAGTCGAGCTTTCCAGGCCTAGGTTTAGCCGGAGCCCTTGCTTTGTGAGGGGTGAACCTGGCCTGTTGAAATGCACAGAACTGGAGCCGTTGGGAGGGACAGTCCTGGGAGAGGGAGAGTCCGGGAGCCCCTTCTGTGAAGGCCTCAGGCAGTGGTTCTGTTAGAGCTTCCTGGCAAGGATCTGCTTCGTGCTTTAAAGAGCCGCCTGGGCTGCGTGTGGAGATGGACTGCTAAGCAGAGGACCAGAAGCAAGGACCCCAGTAGGGCCTTGTGTGGACACTCCAGGCAAGAGACAGAGCAAGTAGAGAAGGTGGGAACGTGTCCTAGAAGAGGGTTACCGTGCCTGGCTAACGTCCCTGCGTCCCTGCCGAGCGTGGAGGAGGAGGAGGATTCGACCGCCATGCCCAGGTCCCCTGGGCAATCAAGCAGGCCAGAGTCTGCGTGAAGGCGTTGTGGCCAGAGTTCCTTTCTAACCAGGTCAGTTTTGAGATTCCCTTTAAACAACTCAAAACACAGATGTTGGATGGACAGTTTAACATGATCCTGAGCCAGGCAGGTGGCGGCACCTGTGACTTCAGTGAGTCTGGAGGGTGAGGCCAAGGCCAGAGGATCCACACTCAACACACACACTAGGAGTGTCTGGGAGAGAAAATAGGAGAAGAACGTGTAAAATACAAGGCGAGGTTATGACTTTCTGTGGAGATTACTGATAGATAATCTTAACAAATATCTGCGTAGTGCGTGTTAGGAATGGGTGGACGTTTTGGGTACCGGTGCTGGAGCAGAGGATCATGTGCCTCGCACGATCGCAACTGTTGGGAGACAGCGGAGGAAGCTAACTAGAGCCGGGATTGTGGGGGGAGCTGGCTTACGGCTGCACACAGGGCAGTCGGGAGGCCTTGCTGGGAGGGTGAGTCAGACTTAGAAAGGAGACACAGGGAAGTGAGGTCCCGCAGGAGGCACATTCCAGGTTTGGAACACCTGCTGGGCACACAGAGCCAGGGCGGCACTGAGCCAGGTACCACTGAGGTCCTGTGGCCCTGGCCTTTGTCTTTAAGGGGTCAGATGGACACCAGGAAGCCATCAAAGAGGAGGAAGGACCAGCCGGGGGCAGTGGGACGCAGGCCAGTGCCACCAGAGAGGAAGGGTTTCCAGAAGGGAAAGACTTGGACTGATGCGGACAGCGGGCAGGGTGAGGACCTGAAGGCCACTCACAGGTGGCCTCAGAGGCCGTGAGTGAGCTGAGCGGAAGCCCCACTGCAGAATCTGAGGTAGAGTCCACGGAGGACAGCCTCTAGGAGTCACTTTCAGCCAGGTGCCGAGGCCACTGTTCCTGCTGGTGGCTCGGTGCCCTCTGGAACAAACCTCTCTGGTCTTGCCGGGGAGCTGCCGTCTCCCGTGGCACTCAGCAAGACAGCTGGCCCTCCAGTGCCCGACGTCCACACCGCCCACGAGCTCATCTTCGCAAAGGTCTAAAGCAGATTCCTAAGGCCCCCTGGACAAGCTGCTGGGTCTTCCTGTGTCGTTTCTCCGCAGGAGCCACAGTTGGCCGGCGGTCCCAGGGGTGGGTAGCAGTGGCGGCTGTCACAGCCTTCTCTCTGCAGTGTGGGCATTGGTTTCTTCTAAAAGCGATGTCCTGTCAACCCCTAAGAAGAGATGGGACAGAGGAATCACTCATAAAGGCGGTTGTCAAGCAGCTGCAAGGGCGTGCGGGCCAGGGAGCGAGGACCCAGCAGCCTTCCACCGTCTTGGCACAGGCGGCTGTCCCCTGCCGGGCCACAGTCCAGGAGACGCAGACACAGGCAGCACACCCACAAAACGGAGGGCCCACCGGTGTGGCGCTCCTGAGTCACGCCAGTCGGGGTGGGGCCAGCTATTGTGATACACAACCGGTCGCCTTCCAAGCCTCAGCAAGACTGTGCAGGATGCTCCTTCCCCACCCCTTCCTCCCAGGCCGGCTTGGGTGGAGTTAACCAGGGAGAACTCCCTGCAACTAGGGGTGGGAGCACTTGGGCACAGGGATGAGGGGAGACTGTCCGTGAACTTGGGTCGGCGCCCAGTCCTGCTCTTCCCTGGGTGTGGCCAGCTACTAAACTGCGCTGTGCCTCAGCTTCTCCCTTGGTGAAAGGGGATGATGCTGAAGCTCTGTAAGAGTCACAGGTGTTGGTTCCTGTGCTCGTCCAGCGATCCCTGGATCTGACTGTGATTAACATGTTCTGCAGAGGAGGAAGCCAGAACACAGACCAGGGACCCGTCTGTTGTCGGTCACACGGCTGGCAAGTGGCAAGCCAGGGTGAGGCTCGTGGTGCAGTCTGCAGCTGCGATGGGGTACCTCGCCCGGTGCACACCTGACCAGGAAGGGCACAACACTTGCAGGGCCCAGCTGAAAGACGCCTTGGGCCAACCAGATTCTTTTTCCAAGGAATTTATCCTGAGAAGCACAGAAGCAAGCCGCATCTGGAATGTGCACCAGAACCAGAAGTCCAGTCGAGCTGCGCCTCCTTGGCTGCTCAGTCACCTGTGAACCGAATCCACAAGGAAGAGCAGAAGAGAAAATAGGGCAGATGCACCACGAAGAAACGGAGGGGAAGGGGCCTCTGAGGGAGAGACAGCCTCACTGCTTCTGCGGCTTCACAGACCCCGTCCCCAGAAGGCCCAACCATCCTTCGTTGTCTAGGTCTACCATGTCCTTCCAAAGAAAGGAAAACGAGATGCAGCTGACATGGCCACCACAGAGACAACAGGCTCCCTTAACCTAGCTGGGTGGTGGTCGGCTCCTTGTAAAACAATGACAAAGAAACAACCAGAATAGAAAATGGACAAAGGATTTGAAGAGACATTTCTTCAAAGAAGATGCACAAAGAACCAACAAGTGCACTGAACGATGCTCAGTGTCACCGATCGTCAGAGAAATGCAAATCAAAATGAAATGTGGCGGGATGCGCCCTCACACCCCAGGGCCAGGGCCCAGGCTCAGTGGTAGAGCATTCGTCTAGCATGCGCAAGGCCCTGGTTGATCTCCAGCATTGCAAACACAGCAACAAAATCCAAAACTAAATAGCCTCTCATCTGTTAGGTGGCTACTATTGAGAGAGAGGGAGAGAGAGAGAGAGGGAGAGAGGGAGAGATGAGGCTGTGCAGAGATTGAATCCTGTTGATGGAAAGGTCAGTGGGTCAGCAGCTATGGAAAACATGAAAATTCATCAAAAACTTAAAAACTGAGCTACCATAAGATCCGGCAGTCTCACTTTGGGGTAAATATCCAGAAGAACTGAAACCAGCATCTTTTTTTTTTTGGTACCAGGATTGAACTCAGGGGCACTTGACCACTGAGCCACCTCCCCAGCCCTATTTTGAGTTTTATGTAGAGACAAGGTCTCACTGAGTTGCTTAGGGCCTCGCCATTGCTGAGGCTGGCTTTGAACTCACGATTCTCCTGTCTCAGCCTCCCTAAGTGCTGGGATCACAGGCGTGGCCACCGCGCCCGGCTTGAAACCAGCATCTGAGGAGACCTCAGCAGCCTCGTGTTTGTTGCAACACATTCACAATCGCCAAGGTCTGGACTCAACCCAGGGCCACTGACAGAGGGGAGGGAAGCGGAATGGGGTGTGCAGGCCCCCGAGTGTCGTGTCCGGTATCCGCGCTGCGGCAGGGACCGGCCTCGAGAACACGGTACGTGAAGCCAGCCAGTCCCGAGAAGAGACACTTAGGGAGGCACTGCAGGAGCTGGGTTCACACTGGAAGCAGACTGTCTGCAGGGCCGGTGGAGGATGAAGAGCGGCCGTTCCACAGGCGCGGCGCGGCAGCCCTTGCGCAGCAGTGTGGACGTGCTTAACACCTCTGAACAGTGCGCTCAAATGGTGAAGATGGGGCCGGCTGCAGTGGCTCCCACCTGTGATCCCAGTGACTGCGAAGGCCGAGGCAGGAGGGTCCCGAGTTCAAGGCCAGCCTCAGCTACTTAGTGAGATGCTGTCTCAAAAGAAAAAAATGGGGTGGGGCTGAGGGGGTTAGGGTGCAGCTTGGTGGTAGAGTGCCCCAGGCTCAGCCTCCAATCTAC
Organism: Xerus rutilus; assembly: GCA_028644305.1. Classification (NCBI taxonomy): domain Eukaryota; kingdom Metazoa; phylum Chordata; class Mammalia; order Rodentia; family Sciuridae; genus Xerus; species Xerus rutilus. Next base: position 274,229 of record CM053409.1, on the reverse strand, counting down.
CAAAAACAATGGTGAAGATGGTAAATGTTATGTTGTGTGCATTTTATCACGATTATAGAAATCACAAGCAAACAAACCCAACCAACCAACAAAACAAATAGGAAAAAAGAGAGAGAGAGAGAGAACACCCACCAGCCTTGCCAGCTCGTTGCGAACGCAGCGATTCTACATCGCTGAGAGTAACAGTCGGGGAAGTGTTGGGAGGAAAATGGATGACGTCGTGGACAGGTCAGGAGAGCGTTGCCGGGCGCACCAGGCAGACATGTCCAGACACAGGCTGGACATCTGAAGCTGGCCGTCGGTACCCATGAAGGTGCTGGAAGACGGCAGATCCCGTGCAGCAGGCCTGGTTAGGAGGACAGCAGAGGTGAGGTGGAGGAACTGGGGTGAGGACGCAGGCCTGGTTCAGGACAGTGGACGTGGTGTCGCCATGAGCAGGGAGGGAAAGCTGGGGCAGAGACCACGCCACGGCGGTGGGCTCGCTAGGCGGGGACGTGCAGGGACGCCAGTGGGCAGCTAGTGGGTGCCTGACAAAGAAGCTGAGAACCGCTTTGCCTCCCGTCCAGCCAGTCCTCAGGTGGCCCGAGTCCTCTGAGAAATGCTTCCTGTGACAGTCACAGCGCACAGGAACGCGCGGAGCCCTGATGTGCTGCGGTGGGGAGTCAACTGAACTTGGGTCTTTCTAAACTCAGGTGACAGTCCTGCTTTTTTCATGAAACAGCTGTTAATTTACTGAGGATTAACACATTGGAGAATTGTGCTCTGGTCAATGCAAATAGTTATTGAATAAAAGTAGAGCCCAGAAGAAGCTGGTCAGGTGGATGGATCTGTGGCTGCGCAGTATGTTCCTTTGTTACCAGTCAGGTCGTGGGCGCTGCCAGAGCCCTGGGCCTGACCTGGGAACTGAGGACACAGCCCCTGTGCGTGGACAGTGGCGGTGGAGGCTGCGGGTTAATCACAGACAGCTCGCTCTCCTGGCTTCCCTGGACACTGCTGTGCCAGTGAAGCCTTGGCCCTGTCCCTCCCGGCCCTGATCCTCTGGGCTGGCTTCTGGTCCCTGCTTTTCCATTTGCATAACTAATGCACACAACACAGAGTTCCTGCCATTTTAAAGACAGCTGGCCAGCACATCTTGGATGCTGATGTCAGGAAACATCTGGAAGAGGGCTAAAGTTTCTGCAGGCCCAACTGAGAACAATAGAAACACATTAATATGGAAAAGTCAGTATGGGAGGGGCGCGTGTAAATAAAAACAGCTGCCAGGCCCGTTTATAAAAGCCTGTGCAAAGCCCTCTTGTACTGGGGGCATTGATACCACTAAGCTATTGAGTGGAAGGCCAGCTAAAACTGAAAGTTTGCCATTTTCTTTTGGATGGTTATCACTGAGGCTGTCCTGTGCTTAAAAGGTTGCCAAAGGTTCCTGTCAGCTAACCAAGATATTCTTTACTGAAAAAATCATGAAATATTTATTTTCTAATGATATTAAATTGATCTCCTTCCTTCTTCCTTGTTCTCCCTCTCAAAATATAAAGATATAAAATAGTTATTTATTTATTTTTAGCTGAAGAATAGTCAAAGTTTATTGAAAGATAATACAAGAGATAGAAGGAGCCGGGCATGGTGGTGCACACCTATGATCCAGTGACTTGGGAAGCTGAGGTAGGAAGATGGCAAGTTCAAGGCCAACCTCAGCAACTTAGTGAGGCCCTAAACAACTTAGTGAGATCCCGTCTCAAAATAAAAAATAAAAGCGGCTGGGGTTGTAGCTCAGTGGTAGAGCGCTTGCCTAGCATGTGTGAGGCACTGGATTCGATCCTCAGCACCACATAAAATAAATAAATAAATAACATTCACTAACAACTAAAAAAATATTAAAAAATAAAAAGGGCTGGGGATGTGGCTCAATGGTTAAACCTAAGTTCAATCTCTGGTACCAAAACACAAAAGAGGGGCTGGGATTGTGGCTCAGTGGTAGAGCTCTTGCCTCGCATGTGAGAGGCACTGGGTTCAATCCTCAGCACCACATATAAATAAATGAATAAATAAAGGTCAATCAACAACTAAAAAAAAAAATTAAAAAAAAAAAAACACAAAAGAGAGAGAAGGAAAATGGGCCATCTCCGGTGACCTGAGAGAGAACTCTTCCGCACCTTTCCTGTCTCTAGGAAGGCAGTCAGCAGAGATACTGAGCTCCGCACGTAATTTGACGGAAATACTTAAATGTCAACATGGCGTAACAGTTAAGAGAATTGGTCTTAGAGTTGGAATTCTGTCCTTGCCTTTTAACATACCTTGGGTAAATTATTTAGTGTAACTTACACTGTAGAACTGCAGCAGTTATTTCTGCCTGTTTGGGTCCCCATGGGGAGGACGTAGCTAAGACGTGTTGTGAGTGCTCAGCGAGGTGACTGGCCTACGCTGGCAACAGCATTGCCGTGATTTTGTTGGTACCCAAGGATCAAGACGAAATCCCTGCTATGATGTGTCTCAATCCAGCTCCAACACGTGGAGCGTCTGATCGCCATTCCCCGTCCTGGAGTATGGTTTAGGATCAGGGTTCCCCCACGAGCTCTGAAATGCTCCCTCTGTTCCGTCTCGTTTTGTAGGAACTGAAATGGGATCTTCTCACGCGGGACTCCGTGACTGCGGTCTTGGTCCCTCTTGTCTTCCAGCGTTGGGATGCCTGCTCTTGACGCCTGCCCTTTAGCTCCAGCACGCAGCCTGCTTTGCCCTCTGCAAGCTCGCTGGGTTTTCTCTTACCCCGAGTTGGGAAGGCTCATGGTGTGCGCTCTGTGGGGCCGGGGGGTCTGCGCCTGTCAGCCTGGCGCACAGCCTGGGTTTGGGAAATCCTGTTGAGCTGTGGGTTTCCTACAGTCCCTGCTGCTGCTGCTGCTCTTCCCTGCTGGCCCCGTTTGTGGGATGTTGGACCTTCTGGACTGATCCTCAGCTTGTCTTTCCTGTTATCCTTCTGGTTATCTTTCAGCCTTCTTTTCTTTTTTTTCAAGTTTTTTTTAGTTATAAATGGACACAATGTCTTTATTTTATTTATTTTGTATGTGGTGCTGACCATCAAACCCAGCGCCTCACCTGGGCGAGGCAAGCACTCGGCCACTAAGCCACAATCCCAGCCCTCGGCCTTATTTTCTTGGAGGCTTCCTCAACTTTCCATCTAAACCTCTGTTCAGTTTTCAAAATCTACTTGTATGTTTTAAATTTCTAAGAGTTCCCTTTTGTTCTCTAGTGATTTTCATAGCATCCTGTTCTTAAAATATCTTTTCATTTCTCTGAGGATATTACTAGTATTATTATTATTATTATTATTATTATTATTACACCTATTTTCCTGCAGGGTCTCCAGTCTCTGTGTTCCTGCCAGCTGTTTCCTGGCTTGCTTTGCTCCTCTGTGTGCTCTGGCTCTGTCTTCCCTGGTGGAAGCCCCACTGATCTCTTGGAGATGGTGGGAGGCTGGCCCCGTGAGGCTGGCCTGGTGAGGCTCGCTCCCTTGTCTTCAGTGTGATCTGCCCAGACCATTTGTAGGGGCTTGGGGCAGGGAACATGTTCCAGTCTTCAGGCCATTTTTCTTAGTCTGACCAAGTTTTCTAGGGAGGAGAATCTATCCTCCTTAGAGGGGTTGTTAGCCCTGGCTGCTGGTGTTCTGCACCAAGGACGCAGCACTCCATTCTATAAGCCTTTTCTCCAGGTCCTTCTTTTAGCCTTAGTTGTGCGTGATGCCCCTAGTTCTGCCTTAGAGACCCTTTATTATACCTTCTGCAGAAGAAAACCTCACTCCTGTGCTTGAAAAGGCAGATGCCGAGCCACCTGGGCGCAGGCACTGGTGGCCCCTGACTTTCCCTCTGCTGGTTTCCATGTGGCTTCCTTACTGTTTTGTGAGGTACAGTGGTCCTGTTTTTCAAGTTCTAAGGTTTTGTTGCTATTGTTGTTTCCTCTCTCTTTTAATTGTTCAAAATCACTTTATTTTAATGGAGGTTGGGCGATAAACACATTTGTTCTATCAGCCATCTTTGGTATTTTTTAAAAAAGACACTCGTAATGATTTATTCTGAAAAATTAGATTTTCCGTGCCAGAAATCCAAACCAAAGAACTCTGATGAGATCAACTAATGCATCTCAGGATAGTTGTGTAAGTGCTTTCATTGATTTCTAGCTTGTTAACATTCTGGCCGTCGTGACTGCCGTGAGGTGGATGTCTCTGTGTTGACCGACCCTCCGGGTTGTTCATCACCTCGTATGTGGCTGCAGACGTAAACAACATGTGTGCCCCAGACGGCACTGCAGTCCAGCTCCCACTCTGACACGCTCCTCAGAACCCCACAGGCTTCCAAACCCAGGTCCCCAGCCTGCTCTCTTCAGCCTGAGTCCTGGGAGCTTTCACGAGAGAAGTCTTTGAGTGACTAAAATCCCTGACAGATAATCCCTAAAATAATGACAGAACATGCACATTCAGTACCTATTTTGGAAGGGGACTTTCTAGTCACCTTCTTGCTGTGGTGTGACATGTGGGTAGATTTGGATGTGGGGTGGGGCGGGGTGAGGAGGAGCAACACGGGCGAGGACTGAGGGGCACGGTGTAGGGCATCGTGCACATGCTCACCCTAATTCTACGGGCCAGGATTCCCACAGCTGATACCTCCCAACAGCAGTTTCAAGATGGGCACCTCATGGGCCTGGCCTGTGAGGATCTGTGGCTGGTTTCATTGCAGACAGAATAACGGCCCTGCCGTCTCAGAGATGCCATAGTCGCCTGGCCAGCCACAGCCAAAAACAAAGTTCCAGGGCTGGGACGCTACTCGGTGGCAGAGCACTTGCCTAGCATGAGGCCCTGGGTTCCATCTCCAACACCAAAAAAAAAAAAAAGGAGAATCAAAGCTCCTTAAACTGACTTTTGACTTCCTTTTTCAAAGGGAGACTGATCCTGCTTGTTATTTCATGGATGGAAATATCCATTGGCTAATCACAATGTTTGATGCTCTTTTTTTTTTTTTGGTACTGGAGATTGAACTCAGGAGCACTCGACCACTGAGCCACATCCCCAGCCCTATTTTTTTGTATTTTTATGTAGAGACAGGGTCTCACTGAGTTGCTTAGTGCCACACCTCACTGTTGCTGAGGCTGGCTTTGAACTCGCGATTCTCCTGTCTCAGCCTCCCTAAGTGCTGGGATTACAGGCTTGTGCGCCCGGCTACAATGTTTGATACTTTTTTAAAAAAATTCAGTACTAGGGATTGAAACAGGAGCACTTTGCCATTGAGCTACATTCCCAGCCCTATTTATTTTTTATTTATTTTTTATTCTGAGATAGGGTCTTGCTAAATTGCTGAGGCTGGCCTCAAACTGGCAATCCTCCTGCCTCAACCTCCAGAGTTGCTGGGATTACAGGCATGTGTCATTGCAACCAGCTCTAGTTTTTTATTTTAAGAGCAAAATCAAGGAAAGTTGCTTGTGAAAAAACAAAGAACCACATTAACAGCTATTTCTTAGCGTGTGTTTGCTAGATGTCTTACATACGTGGTCTCATTTAATCTCCCCAAATAATTGTGCAGTTTTTCCTACAACCATTCGGCATGAGTAAAGGTGAGGACAAGAGGTTGAGGAACTCATCTGAGGCCCAAGGTTGGTAACACTGAAGAGGAATTTAAAAGCAGGATCTTTAGAATTTTTCTCCAAAGTCCTGGCTCTTTGCATGGAGGCAGGCTGCCGTGCCAAGGCAGTGTCAGAGTGCCTGTGGCCGTTGGCACAGCGTTCATTTGAATGTAGGGATATTTCACACATGCCAGGAGGAGAGCACACGCTCACTCCTGCTGATGCCTGGCAAGCTGGTCTGTTCTGTGACCCGAGTGTGTACAATCACAGAACAGGCGTCACCCAGCAGATCACCTCCAGCCACGGTGCGCGGTGCACCCAGAGAGCAGAGGAGGCCAGCTGAGGGGGCTGCTTGCCGGGCGGTCATTCTGTGCAAACTCTCTGCTCAGAGGAGGAAGTGCCCCGGATCCAAGTCCTGTGACACAGGCCCAGGGTGGGCGCTGGCCTGACATTGTCACCGCTGAAGGGAACTCCCCTTGTGGGCTGCCAATGTGTGCCAGGTGCTCTTTGCCTCACACACTTCTTGTTTTGAACAGTCCACACGTGTCCAGGAGTCGTGACTGGAGTTGGACCCTCTACCCCGTGTCCAGCCCGCGATCCCCTCCCAGGGTTTTGCATAGTTTGAGTTTTGTTAGATGACTTCTAGCGGTACCACTTGGGACATGTTATATGACTTAGTCACCTGATTACTGCTCCCTTTTAACTTAATTTAATTAAAACTTTTTTGGTCTTTTCTTGGGATTTTGGACAAGAAATAGAGACTAAGCCGGGCGCGGTGGCTCAAGCCTGTAATCCCAGCACTTAGGGAGGCTGAGACAGGAGAATCGCGAGTTCAAAGCCAGCCTCAGCAATGGCGAGGCGGTAAGCAACTCAGTGAGACCCTGTCTCTACATAAAAAAAACACAAAATGGGGCTGGAGGTGTGGCTCAGTGGTCAAGTGCCCCTGAGTTCAATCCCCAGTACCAAAAAAAAAAAAAAAAAAAAAGAAATAGAGACTAGTATATGTGCCCAGTCTGAATTTTTGTCCA
>CM053409.1:243730-262313 GCA_028644305.1 Xerus rutilus | reverse complement strand
TGTAATCCCAGCACTTAGGGAGGCTGAGACAGGAGAATTGCGAGTTCAAAGCCAGCCTCAGCAAGGGCGAGGCGCTAAGCAACTCAGTGAGACCCTGTTTCTACATAAAACACAAAATAGGGCTGGGGATGTGGCTCGGTGGTCAAGTGCCCCTGAGTTCAATCCCCAGTACCCAAAAAAAAAAAAAAAAAAAAAATGTTCTCTTTATGTTTAATAGTCATTCGTGTGAATTTTTCACATGTGTGTTTTATTTTGGTAAATTTTACACTAATAATAATTACAATGATAAAAGTGTTTTTGAGCTTTAGAGACCACCTCCCCAGCTGTCCTCTGTTGGGTGTGGGCGAGCCTGCTCTCCCCGGCCCTGCTGTGGCATGGCACTGTCCTGGCAGCCAATGGGAACAGACGCAGGGTGGTCCCCGGCCTGCTCCGTGGACTCCCCGTGCCTCCTTCCTCCTGCTGTCTTCTTTACCAGCTGGATCCACAGTCGGGATGAAGCTCTAGGAGGAGGGCAAACTCCAGGAAGGGGCCAGACAGGCGCCCTTGTCAGGACGGCAGAGCCACAGGGTGGAGAGGAGTTGGCTCCCAGGTTCCGGGCGCAGGGAGCATGGCGCTCCCCTGGCGCCTCACCCAGGACTGTTTTCACACACACACTTGGATGGCGTTGGGCTTTTCCAGTCTGGGAGCTGTTGTCACTGCAGCTCCGCCTAACGAGGATACACAAACAATGTGCAAGCTTAAAAAGGTCGACCTCAGGGCTGGGGTTGTGGCTCAGTGGTAGAGCACTTGCCTGGCATGCGTGAGGCACTGGGTTCAATTCTCAGCACCACATATAAATAAATAAAATAAAGGTCCATTGACAACTAAAAAAATATTTAAAAAAAAAAAAAAAGCCGGGCGCGGCGGCTCAAGCCTGTAATCCCAGCACTTAGGGAGGCTGAGACAGGAGAATCGCGAGTTCAAAGCCAGCCTCAGCAATGGCGAGGCGCTAAGCAACTCAGTGAGACCCTGTCTCTACATAAAACACAGAATAGGGCTGGGGATGTGGCTCAGTGGCCGAGTGCCCCCGAGTTCAATCCCCGGTACCAAAAAAAAAAAGGTCGACCTCAAAGCAGCGAAGAACAAGAGCAGAGGCTCCTGGGCCGCACTTGGAGCGCACTTGGAGGGGAGATGGCCTGGGCATCCTGTGACCCGGAGAGGCACTGCGGGGGACAGCAAGTAACAGTGCCTGTTGAAAAAGCTGCTAGACACAGTGTTTGATATTCCAGCACAAAGAAATGATGACGTCTGAGGCGAAGGGTGGGCCAGCTGTCCTGATCTGATCATTTCACATGCATGCAGGTGTTGGCATATCATATTGAGCCCATACAAGAGTCCGTGACTGTGTATCAATTACAAGTTTAAAAAATATGTTACAAGAGCAGGAAATACATTTAGAAACATTCGTGGGGTTTTTTTGGTACCAGGGATTAAACTCAGGGGCACTCGACCACTGAGCCACACCCTCAGCCACACACCCCCAGCCAAAACCTTTGCAAAGGAGTTCATGGTTTTAAAAAGATTCTTATAGGGGGGCATGCCAGGGAGTAAAGATTGTTTAGAGGATCTTCAAACCTCTGAAGAGGCCTCTAAAGAACCTTTAAAGACCAAAAACCAATCCTCTTTTGAAAGGTTCGTGGATTCCCTGGTCTGGAGGAAGGAGCAAGGGTCTTCCGGTCTGCTTCTGTGTTTTCAAAGCCCGCTGTCCCAGCCACCCAGGATGGAGTGCCAGCCCAGGAGCAGCCTTGGCTGGCAGGAGTCTGCAGGGGTGCAGCCCGGGCAGGTGTCTGCCCACTGCTGGGGACATGGGGATGAGAGCTGCTGCTTTTCCCTTCCAAGTCTCTGCCTGGCTGCCCTGAGGACCCCTGAGGTAAGCGTCTGTTGAGTGCAGCGCAGTGTCCGGCTCAAAGTGCAAAGTCTCCCGCGTTGGATGGAAGGAAGGGCACAGCAGCGCGGCCTCTCCTTCCCGGACCCCAGAATCATGCTTACTCCCCAGGATCCCAGGGCCCCGGCTTCCCGCACGCCCGGTCACCTGGCCAGCCTTGAAGGGAGCTGACACAGGCTGTCGTATGGCCACGGTGGCACTCCTCCCGGGGCCTGTAGGTTTGTGAAAGGGAGACTGACGCCCTGAGCTTGGGAACTACAATTTACAGTCAGGAATCAAAACCTCGTACTGGGAGCTCCTCAGTTGGCTTTAAGCATATGCCTTGAACTTCGTGATGGTGTCTGACGCGTGCCCCGAGGGTGCCGGGTGGAGCATGCTCACCGCGGAGCTCACCACTGAGCTAGTGCCAGACCAGAGACAGAACATTCCCAGGGGCCCCAGGCACGCGCCTCCCAGGGCCTTCTTGTAGCCCCGGCTCCTGCCAAGCTGATCCCTGTCTAGACTTCAAGCCACACAGATTCGGTTTTCCTGTTTTTGTCATTTGCATAAATATAATTGTACAGTATATACTCAAGGGTTTTTTTTTTTTTTTTCTTGGTACTAGGGATTGAACCCAGGGGCACTTTACCATTGAGCTACATCCCCAGCTCCCCTCTCCCTGCTTTTTAAAAAAATCTTAAGGCAGGGTCTTGCTTGCTTAGAGCCTCGCTAAATTGTTGAGGCTGGTCTTGAACTTGCAATCCTCCTGTCTCAGCCCCGCAAATCACTGGGATTATAGGCATGTGCCTCCACACCTGGCTCAATCTGCTCTTGAGGTATCTAAGTATTCCCAATTTGGAGCTTTTACATCTATGGATATGAAAATTCCATGTCTTTGGGTGAATGTAAAAAAATATTTCTGTTGGGTTTACACTGAGGAGAAGTTCATGGCTTTAAATGATTTATTATTATTAAGTAAGATTGCCTTTTAAATTAGTTACCTTTGACATTTAATGATAGCTTTTAGAATGTTCCCTAGGTTTCTTAACATTTTAAGTGTATTACATAACCTGAGGGTGTTACTTAATATCTAGTCAGAACGAGGCAGGAATGAGGGGCAGGGGACAGACTTTTGCCCCAGGAAAAATTCACAGTCTGCTAAGTTCCTAGGCCTGAGCCAATGATCAGTTCAGGAAGGCAGCGACCAAGAGGTGGCCAGGTCCCCAGGAGCTGGGATCCTGGAACACCATAGCAAGTCTGTTCCTGTTGCTATAATAGAACACCTGGAACTGGTTAGCCTACAACTGAAGAGGTTCATGTAGGCTCGTGGTTTGGAGGCGGGCAAGTCGACGAGCACGGCACTGATATCCGCTCAGCTTCTGGGATAGTGGGCTGCAGAGAAGGCCGACGTGAGGGGTGGGCTTGCTTCCCGACAGCCCGGCCCTGCTGTCACTCAGCCGGCCCAGAAGCAGATCCATGCACAAGGGCTCCACCTGCGGGAACAGATGGCCCTCGCTGCTCGCTGCATGGGGAAGCAAGCCTCAGCGTGAATCTCGGTGTAATCACAAACCACCTTCAAGTAATGCTTCAGGGTTTCCCAGTAATACCTAAAGGACCCACAGCTATTTAGTTGAAAGACTATGGAGTGGGAGAGAACACTCGAGTTGACATTAACACCCAGAGGCCTGAAGCATCACGTGCCCCCCTCCCTGTCGAGGCTGATAAAGTTCTGGCTGAAGCCTGACCCCCTGGGGACCCTCGCAGGCGTTTCTCCAGTCTTTGAGTATGTTCTTGAGACGGGTTCTCTTGGTGTTTGGATAGTTTCCACTTTGAGCCCTTGCCCTTTGTGGCGGGGGCAGGGAGAGGTGGGGTGTCAGAGCTCTCACGGTGAAAAACACCACGTAGGAGATTCTGAAATGACACCCTGCCAAACTGCCCGCCTCTAGAGAATGGCCATCAAAACTGCTGCAGGGGCTGGGACTAGGGCTCAGTGGTAGAGTGCTTGACTCCCACGCGTGAGTCACTGGGTTTGATCCTCAGCACCACATAAAAATAATAAAGATATTAAAAAAAAACAAAAACCCGTGTTGCAGCCTGAGAGTGGGTGAGAAGGGGTGGTGGAGGTTGGTACCACCACGGGAGCTCGGAAGGAGGCAGAGGGGTGGGAAGAGCGGGTGCTGTCTGTTGTGCCTCTGTTTAACGCACCGATCTGGATCCCAGGAAATGGTTACAGGCACCTCAAGCTCAGACAAAGGGGCAGCCGTGACTGCGGTTACCAGGATCACGGCCACTTCTTTGCGAGAGAAGATTAGTAAGGCCTCAGGGTACAAGGTATGAGGCCAGTGATTTGGCAATTGAGTTAGTTTCCACTTCAATTAGAAAAAAGGATCAGGAACAGTTTGCATTCATGTGAAAGGAGCACTATTCATAATTCTGCTGAAGGCCATGTTAACTCTTTCACCCTCTTATATATGGTTCAGATATGGACATCAGAGAGCATCGTACTGATCTATTACATCAGCGACACTGTGCTGTCAGTCAGGATGGCCAGCTGTGACTGGTGTTCTGAAGACTTTGTTGAGGGACTTGAGTGTCAGAGTGGAGGAGACGGACCCTCTGAAGAGACTGGGGCCTGCCAGGAAACTTCTGCAGAAGGGATAAGTAAGTGGTCAGTGACCAGGGGTGTTTCGGGAAAGCCTCCCCAAAGTAAGAGGGGGTGCTGCATCATGTACCTCTCCTGCAAGAAAGAAAGTGCAAAGGGCCGCTGGTCCTGGAGGCCACAGACTGTGCCAAGGCATGTGACCGAGCCTGGATCCCAGTGACACGAAGGTCGCTCTTCGAGTGAGGCCCGGAGCAAGGAAGGGCTCTGTAGCCATCGCAGGTGCTGGTGCGGGTAGCCTTGCTCCTCGAACAGACTGCCTGCCAGACCCTGTAGTGTCAGAGGTGGCGAGACAAAAGGGGGGACTTACCGCGCCTTGGTGGGCCACAGGGCAGGCCGAGCGCTCAGGAGCAGGGCCGCGCTGTCTCGTAGCAGATAGTCAGGCATTTATAAGCAGCTCCTGGTGTCCTGCCAGGTCCTATGAGAGGTGGGGCACCTGCCACGGTCACCGAGAGGCATGCGTTCAGGACTGCTGAGTATGAGCCGGGAGCTTTGGCTCCGTCACGTGTGAAGCTGGCCAAGTTCAAGAACAGTCCACGGCAGATGGAAGCAGTACCCCCGGGATCAGCCAGAGCAGGACGAGGAGGAGGAGCGACCCTCACGTCAGCCACATGCATGCGAGGCTCCCTGCCCTCCCGCAGGACCCCACTGGAGGAAGCAGGCCCCACAAGCTTGGCTGTGGACTGGTTGGCCCAGTACCAGGTGCAAGTCCAAGTGGACGGTGACTCAGTAAGGAAGGAGAGGTGATTCTTAAACATGAGAAAATGGCTGGGCACGGGGGTGGGCACCTGCAGTCCCAGCTACTGGGGAGGCGAAATGTGAAAGGGTTCTTTGAACTAGGAATCTGAGATCAGCCTGGGCATCACAGGGAGACCTCGGCTCAGAAAAAGTAAAAGAAAAGAGGGTGAGGAAATGCACACCGCCCCGAAGCCCTGGGGACAAACAGGCCCGAAGCAGAGGCACATGGCTGGCGGGTGGGAGCAGCGCGAGGCGTGAAGACTGGTATCACCTGTCAACACCACCCCAGAGCCGCCGTGGACAAGGCAGTGGGCGATGTGGGCAGAGGGACTTGGCCCCAGCTGTCGTGGATGGTGCTGTGCAGGGTGAGGTTCAAGCTTCAGGGAGTGGTGTGTGCATTCCATCAGAGACCCTAACACGCGGCCAGGTGGTACTAGGGGGAGTGCGGTCCCAGGACAACGGGTGGAAGGTGTGGGCCCCTCTTGTGCTCTTGCTGTAGGACACAGTGAGGGCAGCAGCAGACTGTGGCCTGTGAAGGCCACTTAGGTGCTTGAGCCTCCTGTGTCCAGGGAGCAGCAGCCAGAGGAGCCGGCATCACTCCAGCGGGAAGTGCTGAGGCCACTCTGGGCAGGCTGGGCGTGTGCACAGCAGGAGCCTCTCCAGTGCCTCTAGGTGCTGAGGCCACTCTGGGCAGGCTGGGCGTGTGCGCAGCAGGAGCCTCTCCAGTGCCTCTGGGTCACGCTCCCCAGGCACCCCTGTGAGGGCACAGTGGCGGCACCCCACTTGGGTGTGATCCAGGGTCCTGCCGCCTGGGAAAGAAGACTTGAGCTGCGCCACCAGATGATCGCCCAGGGGCACCTGCAGGGTGAGGGCACTGGATGTGGAGAATCAGAGCGAACAGGGAGGAGGGAGAGGAGGACTCCAGCTTCAAGAGCTGCTGCGGTGACAGAGACTCTGGTTTGGCTCATGGACTTCTCCCTTCTAAGGTTCCCCTCAGGAGGGGAGCCCCTCAGGGACCCTGGGAGAGCTGCGTTCCTAACATGGACGCGGTGTGAAGTGTGGTGGAGGCCCTGTGGCGACTGCTCAGGGTCCCCGGTTCCACAGAGCTCTGCTGAGGACAGCAGTGAGCGCACAGTCAGATTAGAACAGTCCTAGTGGCGCATCATCACGGCTCATGGCAGTGGGCTCGTTCAGACAGGCACCTAGCACAGGGTGCTCCCTCCCCGCCCCCCCACGGTTCTCCCTTCCATTTTCACAAGATCTGGGTCTTTATTTTTCTTTTTCCCCTCTTTTTGCTCTCTAGGTTTCTATTTGAGAGAGAGCATCCGGCCCTTGGCCGTCTGGGTTTGGCTCATTTCATTTAACCTGATGATCTCCCTTTCCATCCATTTTCCTGCAAATGGCAAAATTTCATTCTCCATGGCCGTGGAACTCCACTGTGCGTCCACACCACATTTCCTTTGTCCATGCGTCCGTTGTCTGTCTCACCTGAGCTGGACACCCGAGGGCCGCCTCCTCATCTGCCAGCGGTTCCATCCCCAGGGTGCTAGAGCCGAGCCAGGCTGCCCTCCCGGCACCTCTGTCCCTGCCTCCTCAGGGCCTCCTCGGGGCTGTGCTGCAGGGGCGGGGGCTTCTCCTGCCCTGTCCGCCTTCCCGGATCTGAGCTGTGCTTCTTCCTTCTCCTCTTTGGCCCTCCTGGGGAGCACCCCTTGCTCTTCTTTTTTGGTTTGTTTTCTCGTCTTGCTGTCAGTCTTGGTTTCGGCTTCCCGGTGGAACTGCAGACCCACACACCATGATTTCCAATAAGTCATGTTTTTCCCCATTTTTTTCTTTCATGAAAAGTTATTTCACTGAAGATTGAACAGATACCTACCTGATAAATATGGTATAAATATGGATATTGATTATTGTAGCAGAGAAGCCGGGATCTGCCTCTCTTTTTTCAGAAGGGCAAGTCCACCTTCAAAGTTTTTCCGGGTTATTTTTGTTTCCTTTCTTTTACCTCTCAGTGGACACTAGTAACTGGGACTCTATCTCCTTTAAATCACAGAACCATAAGTTCCAATGAAATGACATTTTCAGAAGAATGGAGATTTCTGATTTAGGTGAGGCCCTTTCAAGTTCAGATGCATATATGATAACAGAAAGAGAATTGTTTGTTCCCAGACTGACTACCGCTGCTCCCAGGCTGCAGATTAATGTGACTGGCGCAGGAATAACTTTGGCTGGGATTTTCCTTGATGGGATTTTGTGGCCACGAAGAAGGTTCCCATGCAAGGAAAACACCTATATGTGGGGTTTTTATTGCCTTTCCCATAAAAACAAAACTCCTGGCAGAGTGAAACAGAAAAGCCTGTCTAAAGGTAGAAACCTGGACTCCGCACAAAGGCCCTTGGTGATCTGGGGTAAAGGACCAAGCCTCTTCCACGCCCACTGCTTGCTCTGGAGGCTGCACAGTCACTCATGTGGCAAAGCTGCCCAGAGAGTCAAAGGGAGGGTTCATCAGCACAGATGCCATTTGCACCAGATGATGATCTTTCCAGCCAAACAGACTGAGACTTCCTGGCAGTCTCGTCGTGAGGTGTTCAGACACTAACACAGAAAGCTCTGAGCCCCAGGTGACGTTTTCTTGGAGTGGAGTGTCTGAGGGAGCTCTTATGGAGGAACCAGTATAACTATTGCCCCAGAATCAACAGAGACGGTTTTGGAAGGGCCTCCTTCTATTGGTGGCTACTTATTTTGTTCTGAGAATGAGATTCATCACTTCTAATTTGACCTTGGGCCGTGATGTGAAGCCGTGAATATCAGCACTCGGGCACCTTGATGTACCCCTCCTATGGCTGATGGAGGTGACAGATTTCTCACGTGAGAACGTGTTTGAAACATTGGACAAAAAACTTTGTCTTTCCTTGTTGAAAGGTACAAGTCATCCTGTTTAACTGGAAAAAAGGAAGTCTTTTACATTTACAAGAGAATCAGATGATTAAAAAATCTAGAGGCCTTTTCCCTGAAAGTCATTAAGCGGCTAATTGGATTCTGCGTCAGCTTGGCAGACTCTGAATCTCTACCACCTCTGATGCTGAACTCTGGACGGTGCAGCCTGCGTCAGGGAACAGCCTCAGCTGACGCCCTCATCGACAGTAGTCACAGAGGTTTCCAGCCGGGCATGGTAGTCCAAGACTGTGGTCCCGGCTCTCAGGAGGCTGACACAGGGAGATCACTTGTGCCCAGGAGTTTGAGGCCAGAGAGGGAAACACAGGGAAAAAAATTTTTAATAAACCGGTGGGTAAATCGGGGATCTTCTCATTCAGTTTTTCTTTACCATTTATTTAATGTTTTAATTCTTTTCAAATATTTTCAAATTCTTTTCCTTCCTGTAGAACAGGAAGTAATGGGAGGTGGAAGGAAATAGAGAGAACGACGCATAGCATCTCTCTTGCCTCCACTCCGTCATCAGTCAGCTTTTGGTCACTGTGACAAAAGACCTGGGCAAAGCGGCTTTGAGGGGCAGAGGCTGACCTGGCTCACAGCTTCAGAGGCGCAGTCCACGGCTGGCTGGCTCCCTCGTATGGGCCTGTGGTGAGGGAGGACATCAGGGCAGAGAGCGCCAAGGAGCAGAGCTCCTCCCCCCGGCAGGCAGGGAGCACAGGGGGAGGAAGGGGCCAAGGCCAAGATAAGCTCCTGGAGGACACATCTCCAGTGGCCACTTCCTCCCAGGAGGGCCACCTCCTGCAGTTCTCCACCCGGGGATTAACCCACGGATGACGTCAGAGCCCTCAGATCCACTCGCGTCCCAAAAGCCCTATCTCTGGCCTTGCACTGGGGACCAGCCCTCAACATACGAGCCTTTGTGGAGCCTTCAAGATCCAAACTACGTCACTCTTTCCAAAAGAGGGGAGATGATGATTCGGGAGGACTCTGAAGTGTCGCTGCTGGCTTTGAGCCATCGGCTATCGAGAGCACTGGGTACTCCTCAAGTCTAGAAGGCCCAAGCAGCGCACTGGGAGAGTGGGCTCTCAGCACCGGGAGCACCGGGGCTGGCCAGGGTGCCTAGCCGGCCACAAATACACGTGTTTTTCTTTAACAAGACATTCTGCGTTTGAAATGACCAAATAACTTTAGGGATACAATCCTTTAAAGAAAAAAAAAAGGAATTGCTCGTTCTCTGTTAATCAGTGATGATTCATATCACAAAAGGATTCCTTGTATATGCAAGTCCTCTGACAATCAGGGTCTGATAGCATTCTAAGCACCTCTGACACATTTGAGTTTTCGTTTATTTAATGAGAGGGAGGAGATGACTTAGGTCAGTTTAGGGGCCTGTATGCACTGAATGGCCATTAGGTGACAAAGCACTGTGAGATACTGTCAACCAGTGGAGGCGAGTGACCTTGAATACAGCCGGCCCCCAGGAAAAGGCAGAACTGTGTGTGCTCGGAGGAGGAAGCCATTACGGTTCTGACTCGGTGAAGAAGTTACAGGAGAAATGTCATCTGAAAGCCCCGGAGGCCCCGGAGGCCCTTGGTCCTGGCTCTCTTATTACAAATTGGGTTTTCTTCTCCGAACAAAGGGGGTCCTAGGAGGGCCTGTCTCCATTCTCAAGGGTTTCTGTGAGGTCTGTGTGTGATTGTACCGTGAGATTACCTTGTACTGATTTAAAACTTCACACACGTTACTTGGTATGATTGTAATGGTTGAAATACTAACAACTTTTAATTACCATTACCAGGTGGTGATGTCTTCAGTCATGTGAGCAAATTAGGATATATTATGGCCAAACACCATGTGATAATGATTCCACCCTCCTATTTAAGATCGTCTGGAAATAGATTTTTCTTTTTTTTTTTTTTTGTGGTGCTGGGGACGGAACCCAGGGCCTTGTGCATGCAAGGCAAGCACTCTACCAACTGAGCTGTCTCCCCAGACCTTGGAAATAGGTATTTTTAAAAGAACATTTTGTCATTTTTAAGCATGTGTGAGCTGGGCTTGTGCCACCGGTGTCTGCTCTCCTGTGGAGCCAGGTGCCCTTCCTGGACCCCCTCTTTGTACTCCATTTTGGTTTGGCAGGTTCTCTTCTTTTTTCTTTGGCTCCAAATCACAAACTGACCTTTCTTGACCAGGCATAAAAAGTGATAGCTGGAGTCAGGACAATACAGACAGAGAACAGGGAGCCGGAACTACTGGGCTCCTGATGGCAGGAAAACGGGGAAAGGGAAGAGGAGGGGCTGGCACAGCTGGTGCCACCGGAGGGACGCCCTCGGGCAGGCGAGGAATCTCGTGGCCCCCCAACCAACCAGTGCCTCCTCAGGTGCCACTCTTCCAAGCTAGCCTGAAAGACTGCTTCGGGGCTCACAGTTGCACAGAAAACATGCGTTCAGCCCTGCGCGGCAGCCCATGCCTGGAATCCCAGCACGCAGAGACGGAGGCAGGAGGATCGTGAGTTCAAGACCAGCTTCGGCAACTCAGCAAGAACTTGCCTCAAAACCACAAAAGAAATAAATCAATAAAAAAGACTGGGGGGGCTGGGGTTATGGTGCAGTGGTAGCGTGCTCGCCTAGCACGCGTGAGGCACTGGGTTCGATCCTCAGCACCACATAAAAAATAAAATAAAATAAAGATATTCTGTCCACCTACAACTAAAAAATAAATATTAAAAAAAAAAAGGACTGGGGATATAGCTCAGTGGTAGATCACACTTGGGTTCAATCTTTAGTACCACAAAACAAACAAACAAAAAATATGAATTTGCCCAGCTGCTTGGGAAACTGAAGAAGGAGACCCCCTGGTCCCAGCAGCTTGAGGCCAGCCTGGACAAAGAAAAGTGTTTTCTGTGACACGTTTATTCAGATCTAAGTATATGACGTGTGCGTGTGTGTGGTATTACATTATGTTCTCCAGGGTTTCTTTGGTACTAGGGACTGAACATGGGTCACTTTATCACTGAGCAACATTTCCAGCCCTTGTAATTTGATTTTTTTTTTAAAGATTTTTTTTTTTTAGTTGTAGATGAGCACAATGTCTTTATTTTATTGCTTTGCATGTGGTGCTGAGGATCGAACCCAGGGCCTCACGCATGCGAGGCAAGCGCTCTACCGCTGAGCTACAATCCCAGCCCCTGTAATTTGATTTTGAGATAGGGTCTCACTAAGTTGCCATAACTGGCCTCCAACTTTTGATCCTCCTACCCCCTCCAGAGTTGCTGGGATTACATCAGATATTTTTAAAAGTATCTTTTTCATGTTGTTACATTTGCTTCATGGTTTCAGATAGCTATCCCAAACTTCACTGGAACCAGGTGTGCTGGTACATGTCTGCAGTCCCAGCAACTTCAGTGGTTGAGGCAGGAGGACCACAGATTCCAGGTCAGCTTTAGGAATTTAGCAAGACCCCTCCCCACGCAAGACCCTTCTCCACACAAGATGCGCCCCTCCCCCCCAATCCCAGTGGCTCAGGAGGCTGAGGCAGGAGGATCACAAGATCAAAGGTAACCTCAGCAATTTAGTGAGGCCCTAAACAATTCAGTGAGGTTGTGTCTCAAAATAAAAAATGAAAAGGGCTGGGGATGTAGCTCAAAGATAGTGTCCCCGAGTTAAATCCCCAAGTCCCTAGTACCATAAAAAGACAAAATAAATAAATAGATAGGGGCTGAGGTTATGGCGCAGTGGTAGTGTGCTCGCCTAGCACGCGTGAGACACTGGGTTCGATCCTCAGCACCACATAAAAAATAAAATAAAGATATTCTGTCCACCTACAACTAAAAAATAAATATAAAAAAAAAATAAATAGATAGATAGACTTCACGGATCCACTGTTAGGTGTGGTCAGTCACACTCCTGGGTGTTGTTTGGTTTTGTTTTGATATTCACAGCTTTTGTTTTGTTTTGTTTTTAAACTTTCGGACAGGGTTTCCCTATGTTGCCCAGCCTGGTCTTGAAGTCCTGCGTTCACTGACGCTCCCGTCTCAGCCTCCTGAATAACTGGGATGACAGTCTTGCACCACCGTGCCCAGCTGCTATTCTTGCAGGAAGTTTCTAATTCTCCCCGATTACGGGTCGTGCTACAGGTGGCAACCCTGCAACGTAGCCTGGCAGTGTGTGTCTATACTATTATACAGTCAAGCATCTTCAAAAGTGTATTTTTCCCATTGAAAAATATTTTCCCCAGATTCCTCCCCTGCAAAAAGATGAGTAGTGGCCAGCCATGATGACTTGGGAGGTTGAGGCCAGGAGGATCACAAATTCAAGCCAGCTTCAGCGACTTTGTGAGATCCTCAACAACTTAGCAAGACCGTGTCTCAAAATAAAATATAGAAAGGACTGGGGATGTGGGGATGTGGCTCAGTGGTAAAGTGCCCTGGGGGTTCAATCCCCAGCACAAAAAATAAAATAAAATAAAATAATAAGGGATAAAGAACTTGCACAACTTACCAAAATTGGGCAAAGACTAAATTTCAGGAATTCCTCTCCTTCGATCCAGTGTTATCTGCTGAAGCCACAGATAACATTGGTTGGTCCTATTTATCATCATCATCCAAATCATCTTCCTCTTTATCATGTCAATGATGCAATTAAGAACACCAGATGCAGCCGGGCGCGGTGGCTCACGCTTGTAATCCCAGCACTTAGGGAGGCTGAGACAGGAGAATCGCAAGTTCAAAGCCAGCCTCAGCAACGGCGAGGCACTAAGCAACTCAGTGAGACCCTGTCTCTACATAAAACACAAAATAGGGCTGGGGATGTGGCTCAGTGGTCGAGTGCCCCTGAGTTCAATCCCCGGTACCAAAAATAAAAAGAACACCAGATGCCAGGTGCAGGGTGCTTGCCTAGAACACCAGCTGCTCAGGAGACCGAGGCAGGAGGCTCTCAAGTTCCAGGCCGGCCTCAGCAGGTGGGAAGACCCTGTCTCAAGATAAAACACGAAAAGGGCTGGGGATGCAGCTCAGTGGTAGGCGCCCCTGGGGCCCCTCTGCAGTGTGGGGGGACACCAAGGAGAAGTGTGGCCATGAGAACTGCACCTGGGGAGCGACTGCAGGAGTGGTGATAGCGTCTGTTCATCTTGGGTAAGTGTTCATATCCTCGCCACTGCTGAGCACTGTGCCAGAGGGCCGGGCCTGGCAGACTACAAGTACGTAAGTGTCATGTTCGAAATCCCAGTGAACTGGTCAATTCTTGACACTGCAATAAAAACAAGCCAACAGTTTGGACTTTTGATTATCCAACCCTTATCGACTCAAGGGCCTCCTCTCTTCTGCTCCTCTTTGATTGCTAATGATGACCCAACCCAGACTTTGGGGATTTTCTCCATACTGGTCCAGCAAGTCCAGGCAGGTTCTGCCCCAAGGGCTTCTGGGCCACAGTCCTCTAATAACTGAGCCACCCCATCACATTTCTAACCATTCACCTAGGCTGGAATCAGTCACTGGAATCTAGGTGGCAGCCCCAGGGCCGGGAGTGATGTGTGAAGCTGAGAAAAGCAACCCCAGGCTTTCCTGAGGCAAAATGGCAGATGAAAAGCTGGGACAAGGCACAGTGGCACAAACCTGTCATCCCAGTGGCTCTAGGCTGCGGCAGGAGGATCTGGAGTTCAAAGCCAGCCTCAGCAAAAGCGAGGTGCCAAGCAACTCAGTGAGACCCTGTCTCTAAATAAAATATAAAATAGGGCTGGGGATGTGGCTCAGTGGTCGAGTGCCCCTGAGTTCAATCCCTGGTATCCCGCCAAAAAAGTTGGGACAAGAGCCATTGGGGCCAGGCATGGTGGCTACGCCTGTAATCCCAGCAGCTTGCGAAGCTAAGGCAGGAGGATCACAAGTTCAAAGGCAGCCTCAGTAACTTAGAGAGGCCCTAAGCAACTCAGCGAGACCCTGCCTCTAAATATATAGAAGGACTGGGGATGAGGCTCTGTGGTTAAGCACCCCCGGGTTCAATTCCTGGTACCAAAATAAGTAAATACATAAATAGGCCATTGGGTTAGGCTACCATTTGTACTGACCACACCTGCCTGGAGAATACCTTGTCACACATGCGAAAACTAAAAAGAAAACCAAGTCGTCTTCATTTGTTCTCAAAGAGCTCGCAGTCCTGTTAGAGTTAAGTAGATGAGTAGTGACAAGATCGTAGCTGATAGTGGGGGACTACTTACAGACTGCTAAGAGCACACTCACAGGTGTTGAGGGAGGAGTGGGCACAATCATAAAAGGACCACTGTGCTCTCAAGGAGTCGTGGCTGGGTGCGATGGTGCACATCTGTAATGCCAGCGGCTCAGAAGGCTGGGGGAGGAAGGCAAGTTCAAGGGCAGTCTCAGCAGCTTAGCGAGGCCCTAAGCAACCTGGCAAGACCCTGTCTCAAAATAAAGAATAAAAAGGCTGGGGATGTGGCTCAGTGGTCAAGCACCCCTGGGTTCAATCCCCAGTACCAAAAAAAAAAAAAAAAAAAAAAAGGAATCCAGGCCTCCTCAGGAGCGTTCCATAAAGATATGGATGATGTTCTGTCCCTGTAGCTCTTTACCGTCCAGCTGGGGAGGTAAGAGGTTAATTTTAAAATACAATATAAAGCAGTGTTATGTTTCGTTACATGATGAGGGAGTGAGAAAGTCAAGAACAAGAACTTCGGGGGAGAAGGGGAGATTGGTGCAGGCCTGTGAGCCGTCTGGAGGGTCTGAACAGGGCTCACAGGGAGGGTGTGCTAAAGAGGCCCAGCTCGCCGGCAGCACAGCCCGCTGGGTGGAGGGATCTTTCTCACCCGCCGTGGAAGATGCTCAGGAAGATGCCACAACGGCCATCTGTCCGAGCCCATGGTGCTCAGTTGACAGCATTGACCTTTATTCTTTCAGGCAGTTGTCAAAAAAATTCCTGAGCCAGAGAGTGACATCATGAAAACAGGAGACAGAGACCAGAGGCTGGAGGCAGAGAAACCAGGCAAGAAGCTCCTGGGGAACTCTGAGATAAGGGCTGACGGGAGTGTGAAAGCAGGGTGGACCGCAGCCCCAGGAGCAGCACTTGCCCCTGAGTGGCCTTGCGAGGCGGGCGGGCCTCTCAGGACTGCTTCAGGAGGAGTGCGCCCAGCAGCTTCAGGGCGGAGGTGGTGCACCATGTTTGCAAATGCAGAGAAGGGTTTGCATCTCGGCAGGAGTGTACTCGAAACTGATTATCCTACAAAAACTGTGGAGTTTCCCCAGGAGATAGGATTTAAAACGGCCACAGGAGGGACCAGCCCCTGGCTCCACAGGGATGGGCGAACCGAAGAAGCACTCTGCTCAGGGCTTAAGAGTCCGGGGCTGAATCCCAGGGTGCTTCATGATTTCATTGTATTTACTTGGACAAAATACTTTCAAACTCCCTGAGACAGTTTCCTTATCTGTGAAGTAGGGATATAGAGTCTCTTATCTGTGCTGTGGGTCTCCAGGAGAGCCATTGTTTCACTGTTTTTCCTTGGGGGCGTAGTCAGTGGTCAAGCTTGTGTTAGGTCCTGTGTTCAATCCCCAGCACCAAGAAAATTAAAAAAAAAATCTTAGTCTTCAGAATGCACACTGTGTATTCAAAGACCCCAAAATTTAGTGGCATAAGACAGTATCCACTTTACGAGCTCCCAGTTCTGCGGTCTGGCTCTCTGCAGTTCTGTGAGCGCTTGCAGATGTGTGTGCTGTGGGCTTGTGGGGGCGCAGCTGGACTCTCCCCTCCTCCACTTATCTCAGGACTTCTCTGTGTCTGCCCAGTTCCCTCAGCAGGGTAGTTGGACTTTTGAATCTAGTGGCTGAGTCTTCCCTAAATGAAAAAGCAGCAGCTTCCACGCCTTCTTAAGTGGGTAGGCAAGGCACTAGCTCACCTTCAGGGCTGCACTGTCCTGGCTCTGTCCAGATTGAAGTGGAAGGGACTTCGTGAGAACTGAACAAAGGGAGCCCAGTACACTGAAGGGCACCTCATTATCTCGTTTGTAAGTGAATCAGCTGGGACCTACGGAGGATAGGTCACTTGCCCCACGTGGAGGACAGAGCTAGCTTCTTCAAGGCTTGTGTTCAACAGATAAAATTTGTATAGTGTTTTAACTTAGAATCCTGGGTACTGTTGATGTCCCTAATTTACAAAAGGGGAACCCAGGATGAGAGAGCTTAAGCATCTTCCCTGAGGTGACTCCAGTATTCTGCTTCAGAAGTTGTACTTCCCCACTGCCTATGCTGCCCTGTGTGGGCAGCACTCGCTATGCACAGGACACCTGTGTATTTATTTAACCTGAAGGTGCTGATCTTGTCAAATTGCCCAGGCTGGCCTGGAACTTGGGATCCTCCTCCTTCAGCCTCCTGAGTAGCTGGGCGCTGTTTCTTGAAGCTTGGCGAGGAATAAAGATCACATCCTTGCCCATTCCATCCCAACCTGGATCTCCCTGCTCATTCCCTCTCACCGGGATTCTCACCTTCCCTTTGCCTTGAGGGCCTTCCCGTAGCAGGGATGGTCTCAAGTTCCATCTTTTCACCATCTGGTCAGCCCACTGAATTAGTGACCTTTTGGTCCTAGCCCTCTGGCCTCCAGTTCCATAGCTCATTTCCTCACTGCAGCTGTGGTCTTCTGAGGGTCCTCTGCAAAGACCCTACTCCCCGTGAACTATAGTGGCTCTCCCTTCCCACTTCCAGGCCTATGGGCATGGGAAACATCAAGTTTCAGAGGCTCCTGGACCAGCCCAAGCTCCACCTATGTTGAAGTTCTTCCGTGCTGTGCTCCCGGGCAGCCCTACCTTTCCCCAGTCTGTGAGGAATGGAACAAGAGCACGCCCACGTACAGGTGATTCGGAGCTCAATTTGGGATAGGACGCAGCCAGTCAGCCAGGCACAATTATAGGCACACACCTGTAATTCCAATGACTTCAGGAGCTGAGGCAGGAGGATGGCAAGTTCTAGAACAGCCTCAGCAACTTAGGGAGGCTGAGAAACTTAGCAACATCCTGTCTCAAAAAACAGAGAGGGCTGGGATGTGGCTCAGTGGTTAAGTGCCCCGAGTTCAATCCCTGTAACAACAACAACAACAACAACAACAACAACAACAACAACAAGCAGCCACTCTGGGAGTGACTCTAAATCATCCTGCCTCTTCCAAGGCAGAACTATGGAGTGGGCTTGTCTTTCCCTTAAGCTTTTCTTCTTCAACTCTGAGATTCTGGCTTTGTTTCACCCTTATAAAAACGTTGAGGCACCATGCCTGAACTTAATAAACTTCTGTTTAACAAGCAGCTGTGCAGCTGGCCAAGGGCTGAGCACAGCCCATGAAGTGCTGCCCACTGGCTCCCCCAGGAAGCCTCTACTGAGTCAGTGGGCAGGTGGGGCTCCTGGAACGCACTCACCTCGCAGCCACCTCTTCTTGTTGGGCCCTGGAAAAGGGACGAGGAGGGAAGGACCTGCGCTGCTGCGAAGGGCGAGGCCGCCTCCCACTTCCTCGCAGCTGTCTCTCCCGGCCAGACCTCCTCCCCTGAGGCGGGGGTCTCCCCCCTCGCCCTCATCCAGGCAGTGGGAGGGTGGGTGGCTTTTTCCGGGTCACTGGCGCACCCTCTCTACTCCCAGCCACCTGCTAGTGCTCCACCCCGGCTCCCGGCTCCCTGGAGGGCGGCAGGGACATTCCAATCCTCCCACCAGCCGCGGATGTCGCGGGGGAGGGGGCGCAACTGCTCTCCCCTGCCAGCACCCAGCTTTGATCCGGTTTCTCTTCACCCCTACTGGCCCGGCACCTAGCAGGAGACGGGCTGATGAACGGTTTGGGGGTTGTTTACAGCCCGCCCGTGGGCGAAGCTGCGTCTCCGGCCACAGAGGCACTTTCTGGGCACCGTCCGCGTTGTAGCGGACAATTGAAGGCCCAGCAGCCAAGATGCCTCCTCACCAGACCAAATATGGTCACAAGCGCTAAGCAGCCTGCCGTGGAAAGGCTGGCCTTCCCGGTGTCTCCCGGCGCCGGGTGCAGCCTGGCCTGACCCCTGGCAGAACCGCGGGTCAGCGCAGCCCCCGGTGCCCCGCTGGGGGGTGGCGCGGCGCCCAGGACCCACCCTTTCTCGGCCTCGGCCCCTCACCCGCGTGCCCTCCGCCACCTCAGGCTTGGTTTCGGTCCACAAGCCCTTGATTAAACAGGCTCGGGCCCCTTTCCCTTTGATCCCGCCCCAAGTCCGCGGTAAACGCAAAGGAATGCAGGCGCAGGGCTCGGCGGGAGAGGCCCGCGCGGCGGGAGGAGCGGGGGCGCGGGCGCCGGGCCGCGAAGTACCCAGCACGCCCGCGGCTTCGGGAGCCGGGCGGGGCGGGGGGGAGGAGGAGG
>CM053409.1:156593-243230 GCA_028644305.1 Xerus rutilus | reverse complement strand
GAGGGGGAGAGAGGAGAGAGAGGGAGGAGGGAAGGAGACAAAGAGAGGGACACAGACAGGGGAGGGAGAGAGGGAGGGAGGGAAGGAGGGAGGAGAGAGAGGGAGAGAGAGGGAGGGAGAGAGGAGACAGAGAGGGACAGAGACAGAGAGGGGAGGGAGGAGAGGGAGGGAGAGAGAGGGAGGGAGAGAGGAGACAGAGAGGGAGAGACAGAGGGGAGGGAGGAAGGGGAGGGAGAGAGAGGGAGGGAGAGGAGACAGACAGAGAGGGAGAGAGAGAGAGGGGAGGGAGAGAGAGAGAGAGGGAGGGAACGAGGGAGAGAGGGAGGGGGGGATAGAGGAGAGAACTCTCTTGCCTTAGAGTTCATGTTAAAGCCCGTGCTTCTTTGGTAGCGTAGACTTAGTTCAAAAATTGTGTTGAAAAGTTCCAAAAATTAAAACATTGTGTGCTATTTTTTTTTTTTTTTTTTTTTTTTTTTTTTTAATATTTTTTTAGTTGTAGATGGACACAATGTCTTTATTTTATTGCTTTGTACGTGGTGCTGAGGATCGAACCCAGGACCTCACGCATGCAAGGCAAGCGCTCTACCGCTGAGCTACAATCCCAGCCCCCATTGTGTGCTATTTTAAAAGCTGAGTCCAGCTCTTCTTTGGCCACTAGTATCTGATACTTTGATGGGTGGCAGAGGCCTTAAGAACACACACACAGTGATGGATGAGGTTTTCCTAACTGGCTCTTTGACGCAATGTGATTGGTTCTTATTCCTTCCCTGTCCCAAAGGTGTTGGCATTTTTATGTAAGGAGATGTTTCCCTTTGGGTTTCTGGGGTTGGTACAATACTGAGATCCTGAAGCAGACCTGATGGTGGTTCCACAGCTGATCTTCTCTGGGTTACTGAGTCATAGTGCAGACACAGGGCCCAGTGCCTTGATTTCTAAATGACTGGTGGAAGTCAAGTATGTGATATAATATGACATTTTTCTGAAGGTGATATTGTTCCAAAGGATGACAGTTTCTTTACTACATGCAGATCCAGAATAGCCCCCATCGTGTCTTTTTTTTTTTTTTTTAAATATTTTTTCAGTTGTAGACGGACACAATATCTTTATTTTATTTTTATGTGGTGCTGAGGATCGAACCCAGTGCCTCACGCATGCAAGGCAAGCGCTCTACCACTGAGCCCCAGCCCCAGCCCCCCCCATCATGTCTTAAGTTCACTTAGGTAAATGCAGTTTTGCCTATTTTATTATGATTTATCAAAGTGGACTTAATAAATATAGATTCAGTAATTTACAATAATTTGGCAACTTTTTGGTCTCAGACAATTTTTAAACTGTATGAATACATACTTATGTGGTATGTGATCAGTATAAGTGATGATTGAAAGTATGAAATATGAGCTGGGGCTAGGGGCAGTAGTACACACCTGTGATCCTAATGACTTGGGAGTCTGAGGCAGGAAGACAGCAAGTTCAAGGCCAGCCTGGGAAATTTAGTGAGACCTTGTCTCAAAATAAAAAATCACAAAAAAGCCTAGGAATGTAGCTCAGTGGTGAAGCATCCCTGGGGTCAGCACCTCAAAAAAAAAAAAAGAAAAGCCAGGGCGGCCTATTATCTGTGAAAAGCTAGATAAAAAAGACTCCAAACAACGACAGCAACAATTCCTCTCATACGTGCATTTTGAATGATTAGAGAAGTCCTGGACTGTTTGTGATTTAGGGCAAAAATGGAAGTTAGGCTTTGGCAAAGGTTGCTGTGATCATTTCTGCCCACCCCCGCCCACAGCCCCAGGTCTTCCTTGGCTTTGAGCAGACTCAGTGCCATGGCAGCTGAAGGAAAACGAGAACAACCCAGAAGCAGCAGGCAGGCTCATCTAATGCCATCCTGAAAGTTTTTTGGCCTATTGGTTGAAGAGAACTTAAGAAATTAAGTCATAGTGACTATTATCTTTCAGAATAAGCCGTCTGTCAAAAGTTCTTTCCTTCAGAGCCTTATCTAAAGTTGAATAAGGTAAATGTTAAATGTCACTCGACCTCAGGAGGCAATGCATTTGGGTAGATAAGGAGTTTGAGCCAGGTGCGGTGCATGGCTGCAGTCCCAGTGCTTTGTGATACAGGAGGATCGCAAGTTCAAGGCCGGCCAGCCTCACCAGTGTAGTGATCTCCTAAGCAACTTGTGGAGACCTTGTCTCAAAATAAAAATTAAAAAAAATTTTTTTAAAAATGTAGGAGCTTGAAAATGGTGGTAATTAACCCTGACTTAATTTTCTTGTGATTGGTTGATTACTTGGCCCCTCAGCTGTGAAATGGGGCTAGCAGTAGAGTCCTGTTGTTCACTGTTGGGAGTTGAAGATTGTATAAATCAGAAATCACAGGATTTTAGATTTGACAAGGATCAATTTTCGCTTTTTGTTTTTGTGTTTGATTAGAAAACTGAGGCCAGAGAGGGGTAAAGACGTGACTGGAAAGGCCTGTGGTCATTCAGTGGAGGACTCTGTCTGTCTGCGTCCTCTACTCACTTTTTAGGAAGCAGTTCTCTTCCCCTTCCCCACCTGGTGCCCTGTCACTCGCCGGCTGAACAAAGAGCCATATGGGAAACAGCCTGGATCCCTTAGAGGCTTTAGAAGGTCTTCGTCACTTTCTCAGGTGAAAGGCTCCTGGGTATGTCCCTCTTGAAGGCTCCCTTTCCTGAGCAACCACAGCTTTTCTGTGGCATTCTGGTAACAGCAGGAAAACATGTGGCTTCTGAAAACTGGCATTGTCCCTCCTGTCCTCTGCACCTCATGAATCAGACTGGCTGCTTAAGTGTCAAGCTCTTAGCAACTTGAAGCATTGACTGTTTTTTTTTTTTGGTACCGGGGATTGAACTCAGGGGCACTCGACCACTGAGCCACATCCCCAGCCCTATTTTGTGTTTTATGTAGAGACAGGGTCTCACTGAGTCGCTTAGTGCCTCACCATTGCTGAGGCTGGCTTTGAAGCATTAACTTTGAACATGGGTCACACTGAACTTTTTAAAAGTTTCTGGTTATAATGCAATACATATTCTTTTGTACATAAACCAGAAAACAGTTGTAAAAAAGAAAGTGATCTAGCTTCAGTAGATTTTTCCATCTTTATTTTACAGCCCATTGTAGAAAACTTTATTTGAATAACATAGTTCTTTAAGGAAAAAAGCTTTATCCTGTTCTTCCATACAATTCCAACTATACATTTGGCTGCCCCTCCTAATTTTTAGGATAATTTAGTGTTTTGTCTTGTCTGAAATTTGTGGTAAAAAAATTATTTTTGTCAAAGGGATCTCTGTACACTTGGTAACAAATCCAGCGATACAGAGGACTTTTGTTAAAACAGTATTTTCCTCCTTTACTTCCTCAAGGCTCACAGAGGGGAATCTTTTATTTATTTTTTAACTGTTTCTTGAATTTTTAGATCTTTGATCTTTGTCTTAACCCTTTGTGATATATACGTTTACCACCCTTCCTTTTTTTTTTTTTTTTTTTTGTTTCTGGAGATTGATCTTTGCAGGGGTGCTTTACCACTGAGCCATTTAAATTTTTTATTTTGAGACAGGATATCACTAGGTTCGAAGTTGAGGTCCTCCTACTTGAGCCTCCTGAGTCCTGGGGTGCTAGGACTATGCCGCCGCCCAGTTTATCATCCTTTTTTTGACTTGCCAACTTTAAGCTTCTTATATGAAGGTGACAATGTAGTTCCTTAAACTGGTTTTCTTCTTCCTCTCCCAAGATTGTTATTTAAATTATTTTAAGTTTCTTGGGCGTGGTGGAGAAGGCCTGTAATCTCAGGTATTAGGGAGGCTGAGGCAGGAGAAGAGCAAATTTGAGGCCAGCCTGGGCAATTTAGTGAGATCCTGTCTCAAAATAAAAAAATTAAAAAGGGTTGGGGATGTAGCTTGTTGGCAGAGCACCCCTGGGCTCAATCCCCAGTACTGCAAAAAATAAAATTTTTTAAACATTTTAAAAATATTTAAGTGTCTGGCAGGTCACCTTGGTTAGTTACAATTTGGTCTGCTTTTGACGGTTTTCTTGACTTGCCGCTTTCTTTGTAAGTGAGTGGCTTTGATCGAGACCAGTTCTGCCAATCACGTTTAGGCCATGACACCTCAAGGCTCCAAGGCCCTGAACCTACAGCCGGCACTTGTGCTTTGCCCAGAAGGTGATCTTCTTATTCATAAAGGATTCTTAAAGTTGACCCGGAGGCGGCATCAGCACCATCACAGTTCTGAGAATGACTCGTGGCCCGCGGTCGGGCTTTGGACTTGGATGCTGGTGCTCAGGTCAGGACAGTGGGTACCATCCAAAGGGTGCCTCCCACGCCTGCTGGTGGACTTGTCCTTCTCTCTCTGCATCAGTTGTTTATGTTTGTCTCACTTTTTAGGTTCTTCGTATTTGGACCATGACTTAATTAAACAGTATTTTTATTTCAAATTGCCTTTTAATATGCCAATGCATTATTTTCCTTTTTTGTGATTTTGAGTTTTCTGGGCTTTGAGTTCCACCTGTTCTGTCGAGTCTCCTTTCCTGGCTTTGTTCCTTGTTCTTCCTCTCTGCAGAGTGACCTCGCTGGGACTGCCATAGGGCTCACAGAGCTGGCGTCTTTCCTGTGTCTTTTGTTTGTTTGTTTATTTCCTCATTTTGTGGCATACTTGAGTAACTTCTTAAGAATGGTTTTTGGGACATAAAATTTTCAAATCTTTTCCTATCTGAACATATTACTTTGAAAGTTTTTCTAAATTTATTTTCTTTAAAAGTTTCATTTTTTTTCTGTTTTGCCTTTGGCAATATTATGTGCCTGTTTTCATGAAGGGCTGTTAGTCATTCAAAAACAGTGCCTGCTGCCTCAGTTTTCTTGTCTGTAACATGAAGGTAGAAATACCTCTTTTGTGGTGGTTTGAAAGATCCGATGAAGCTGGGTGTGATGGCACACACCTGTTACCTGGGAGGCTTAGGAGGATCTCCAAGTTTGAGGCCAGGCTCGGCCACTTAGTGAAAACTTGTCTCAAAAAAAATGGTAAAAGTACTGGGTATGTAGGTCAGTGGTAAAGCTCCCTGGATTCAACTGTAAAGAAAAAAAAAAGGGGGGCCTGCAGATATAGCTCAGTTGGTAGAGAGCTTGCCTCACATGCACAAGGCCCTGGGTTCAATCCCAGCACCGCACACACACACACACAGGTTAGATAAGATAGCATGCTTAAGGCAAAGCATGTGGCACGTAGTAAATATTCAGCACAAGTTAGTTCTTGCCTTCTTCCCTTTTCTGTCACCCAGTTCCTAGCTGTCCATCCAGCCAAGCAGATGCAGAAGCCCTGGCGGTAGGGTAAGGTGGTTTTCCACTCCCAGTTGCAGCCAAGACCACCCAGATCTGCAGCTGAAGTCAGTCTTTGAGTTGAGAGTCCTTCTTCTTTAGAAACCCATCAGCAGTGCCCACTCTGGGAGCTCCTCTGCCTCAGTGTCTTGGGCAGAGGACACTGGCCCCTTCTGAGGAGCATCTGTTTTTTATTTTGGGGGATTTGGCTTGTAGCTACTAGTTGGGCCTTTTTTGTGTGAGGATTAGAGAAGAGGGAGGAGAGAGAGAAGGGAGTGGAGAGGAGGAGGGAAGGAAATAGCCATTTGCTGGTGGTCTGTTCTGCCCCTGAGCTGAGTTAGTTCATCAGAGAGAGAGAGAGAGAGAGAGAGAGAGAGAGAGAGAGAGAGAGAGAGAGTCCAGAGTCACATGTGAACGGAACCCTTTTCATAACCTGGGGGATTTTACACTTACTCTTTCTTTTAGCTGCCACAGTGATCCTGTGAACAGGTACATACTATTATCTCATCTACTGTTGAGGAAACTGAGGCTTGGTGAGCTTAAGTAAATCTCCTCTGTCAACCGATGATTGACAGAGATGGGATACACATGGCATCATTGCAGAGCCTGTGAGCCTGCCCTCTTGCTGTGCCGCCTCTGCCCATCGCGTGCCCTGGAATGAGGTGTCCTTGGTGACCAGGTAACGCTGGTGTGGTGGAAGGACCATCACAGCTTGCTTCTGAGCTGAGTGACCCCATTTGGAGTTCTTGCTGGTGAGACAGAGATGCAGAAGAACCTCCCAAACCAGAAATGGTGTGACGCCTGTTAACCGTTCATTCTCATTAAGATTTCCAGCACAAATCAGTCCATGTCACTTTAGAGAGAACGTGATATGACGGGTGGGGAGGGGACAGATGACAGTCTGCCAGTGTACCAGTTGATGTTCAGGTTGGGCACTTTGGACTTGTTGACAGGGTTAATTAGATAATGTGAGTAAAGTAGTTTCCAGGAGAAAAAGAGGCAGGTTGCTTCCCACTGTCTTTATAATTTGCAGAGATTGTTTGAAAATAAATTGTGGTTGAGGTTTGTGGCAGCATTGAGTCTAAGTTCGCTGACAAATTAAGACATATAGGAATTAAGACATAAGACAAATGAAGACATATGCAGCCTCTTTTTCACTCTCCTGCCTCAATTAAATACCCAACCCAAAAGAGGGTGATGGGAAGTGTGGAATCAGCCAATCTAAGGGACAGGCTTTTTTTTTTTTTTTGGTACTGGAGATTGAACTCAAGGGCACTCGACCACTGAGCCACATCCCCAGCCCTATTTTGTGTTTTATGTAGAGACAGAGTCTCACTGAGTTGCTTAGAGCCTCGCTAAATTGCTGAGGCTGGCTTTGAACTCATGATTCCCTTGTCTCAGCCTCTCTAAGTGCTGGGATTACAGGCTTGCGCCACCGCGCCCAGCTTAAGGGACAGGTTTTTGTTTTTTTGTTTTTTGAAAAGGGTGATTTGGAAGACTGAGGACTGAAGCAATTAGCCTATTATTGGAGGGCAGTTTGTTTTGTTTTGTTTTGTTTGTTTTTGGTACTGGGAATTAAACCTAGGGAGCTCTACCACTGACTGCATCCCCAGCCCTTTTTATTTTTGAGATAGGATTTTGTTAGGTTGCGGAGGCTGGCCTTGAACTTGCAGTCTTCAGCCTCCCAAGTAGCTGCGATGACAGGCGTGCACCATTGTGCCTGGTTTAGGAGGGCAGGTCGAAAGGGGAAGAAGGCCCTTCTGCTTTTGTGCTGGGGACTGGAAGTGTTTTCATGCATTGAAACGTTGGTAGAGCAGTATGTTCTTCCCAACCCCAGTTCGTTTGGACTCTGTGAACAAAGGGCTTCTGGATTGATAGGTTGGGGATGTGTGTGTACTTTATGCCTTTAAAGCACAATATGCATTAAAGATGCCAGAGATCCCTATTAGAAAGCTAGTTTATTTTTGCTTATGTCAGTATTTCACAGGCTTATTTGGATCTGATCATTTCTATTCTATCATCTGTTAACATGCACTCAGAAAATTTCTATAGGCCACACCTTGGAAAACCCTTTTGTGACCTTCTCTGTCATTTTCAAAAATATTAGAGACTTTCATGTTTGAAGTGAGTGAGTTTTTCCTTTTAGTGAGCTCTTTTTAAAAAAAAAAAAAAAAAACTGAGGAGGAGAGAGGAAAAAGAAAAAGAAGAATACAGATGAATATGCTTATAGCGGTCATTTCTGGGATTGTGGATGATTGTTGTTGTATTTCTGCCTTTATAAATTTAGTGATGAAGCCCCAAAACAGTGTTTCTGTTTAAATTGGTGCTGGGGGTCAGTTATAAACATGCGGGAGATAAGCCAGGTGGGGGTGTATCTTGGGATCCCAGCTGGTCAGGACACTGAGGCTGGAAGGTCGCTGAGTCTGAGACCAGCCTGGGTGACTTAGTGAGACTCTCAAAGTAAAAGCCAAAGGCAGAGGATGCAGCTCAGAGGTAAAGAGCACAGAAGAAGGAAGGCAGGAGGTAGGAAGAGGGCCGAGAAGCCAGAGGAGACTGGCGACTGTCTGCTGGATGGGGTGAGTGTGGGGGTCTTCAGCGGAACTGCAGCCTCTGGGTCTGGAGTTTTGTTACTAAGGATGTTCTTTGGGAGCAGCTTGTGTTTTCTTTCTTTCTTTTTTTTTTTTTTTTAATTTTTTTTAGTTGTCGATGGACCTTTATTTTATTTATTTATATGTGGTGCTGAGAATCGAACCCAGTGCCTCACGCATGCTAGGCAAGCGCTCTACCACTGAGCCACAACCCCAGCCCCAGCTTGTGTTTTCTTTGGAAATGACCTGGACACAGTGGTTGCTGAAACCTTACCAGGATCTCTCCCTGAGAGTCGCCTCAGGACTTGCCAGTGGCCAGTGGTGAATGACGTGGACTCCTTCGCCTCCTTCCTGGACTTCCTGATTTTGTTTCTGGTTCCGTGGTGGCACAGCAGATGGTGAGCAGGGACGGAAGGTGACGTCCCTTCTCAGTGCTGCGCCTGCTCTGCTCTGCTTAGAGGTGAGGGGCTGATCCCCCCCGGCCTTTCCTTGGCGCCATCTAAAAGATCTTTGGTTATTTCAGCCAATTTCCAATTGAAGCTCACGAGCTGCTCTGGATGGCCACGCATGCGTGTTCCCGAGGGAGGCGGGAGGCTGGTTCCCAGCTTTCCCAGTCTGAAGCAGCTGACATCTCTCTGCCAGTGAAGGGGGACCCAGACAAAGGCAGGCTGAGTGGCTGGCTCCAAGGGGCTGCCCGTGCCCAGGTGGCGGTCTTTGCCTGCTGGAGGCGTGTCCTTAGTCTCTCCTCTTGTGGTTGCAGGTCTGAAACTGACATCCGTACTGCACGCCTGGTGGTTTCTTCCCCTGGCTACGCTCCCTCTGGCCTCAGGAGCTTGGCACAAGTTGTTACCTGCGCCCGGAACATTGTCCCCTGGTTTTTGCTCAGTTAACTCCTCTGCTACCTTCAGGCCTCGGCGCCTTTGGCATCTGCAGGTCTCGCCTGCCTCAGCAGCCCACTCCAGTTAGGGTGCGTCCACGGGCTGTGTCCAGCCTTTGCACTGCTCCTGCATGACTGTTGGACAATCCCTCTCTCTTTTGGTTGACCTTGAACTTGTGATTGCTCTGTCTTCACTTGCTGGGACTGTAGACGTGCCTCTGCACCAGCGCGCTCTCTTTCTCATGCCCTGTGGAGCTGTGAAGGCAAGAGTCATGCCCGACCTGCTGCATTGACAGCCGAGCGCAGTGCCTGGCCACGGTGCTGCCCAGGAAGGGTGGGCAGAAGCCTGCCAGGTTTTCTTTTCTTTTTTTTTTTTTTTTGGGTACTGGGAATTGAACTCGGGGGTACTCGACCACTGAGCCACATCCCAGCCCTATTTTGTGTTTTATGTAGAGACAGGGTCTCCCTGAGTTGCTTAGCGCCTCGCCATTGCTGAGGCTGGCTTTGAACTCACGATTCTCCTGCCTCAGCCTCCCAGAGTGCTGGGATGACAGGCGTGGCCACCGTGCCCGGCTTTGGAGCCATTTTCGTTGGTAGTGTGCACATGAGAATTTCTATGATGTGCTCAAGAATGGAGTTCCAGCATGTGTGTGCCCTCGGAGTGAGTGTTCATGGTCAGGGCTTCAGGTACGGAATGCGGTGGAGAGGAAGGTGGGTAAAGGGTGGGTATTCAGAGAAGGCTCTGTGAGGACGGAGGACACAAACGGAGTCTTGAACAATGGAAAGGATGTAGACAGGCCTTCAGGCAAGAGGGACTAGGAGGAGCCAGAAATGATGGGGGTGTGTTTCTGAGGCTGCATAGACAGACCCTGGTCTGACTGGGGCGGAAAGTGTGGAACCTCACGAGGACAAGGGTGCAGACCTGTGGATGGTCAGTGTCAACCTCCTCGCCCCAAGGGTGAGGTGTTCCACCCTGCTCTCTCACTGTGGCACGGGCCTCACCGTTGCCCATGTTGAGGTCTTCTAGTCGTCTAGGGAGCTGGGCACTGCGTGCCAGCTCGAGGGAGTGCAGAAGCCCCAGCAGCTCTCCCAGGAGTGCCCCTGTCCATCGTCCGTCCACGTGCCGGGCATTCAGTCCAGCAGTGCACTTCCAAACTGGTAGGTGGTCCCTGCTTTCAAGTTTGTGGGATGCCGGCCACCCTTGACGCAGGCCCTCCCCACTGGAGCTGCCACTTCTGCTACAGATGAGCGGCTTCTGGTCTGGCTGTGTCCAGCACGTGCTGTGGTGTGCTTGGTTTGTGCTCTGTTGAGGCTGGTGTCGCTGGTTCTGGCTCCGCTGTCTTCCCACCAGGGCCCACCTAGGCCTGGGCCCTGTGATGCCCGGCCAGAGCAGCCAGTGGTTTCCTTCTCAGGGTGTGCTTTCTGAACTCACAAGGAAATGTTTCCAGGTGACTTCTTTCAACTAATAAAACGTTTCTGAGTAGGTAAGAAGTGCGTGGAAATGGCAGACTGTTTAAATAGTACAAAGGCAGGTGCCGGGAGAGCTCTTTAGTTTCACTCTCGCCTGGTCCCCGGTCCTGTCTCCTATCTTTCCAGAGAAGCCTGAGGAGTACAGGCGTGCCTGTGTAGACCTGAGTTAAATGCGTGTGACTCCCCAGTTCACAGGTGACAAAGCATGAATGGCAGTGTGCTGACGCTTCTGTACCTTCCTTCTTGTTCTTAGTAGATCTCAAAGCTCCTTTCTTCCCTCCCTCTTTTTCTTTCTGTCTTCCTTGGAACTGGGAATTGAACTCAGGGTGCGTTACCACTGAGCTATATCCCTAGTCCTTTTATTTTTTGATAAATTGCTGAGGCTGGCCTTAAATATGTGATCCTCCTGCCTCAGCCTCCTGAGTTGCTGGGATTATAGGCATGCACCATTGCTCCAGCTCCTTTTTTTTTACACAGATATTTACTGTGTTTCTTTAAGGACTAAATATTGTTTCGCTGCTTGTACACATTATAAATTTCTTTAATGGGTGCTCTGTTGATGTTGCCCAATTTAAATTGTTTCTGACTTTCTTTTTTTCTCTTTTAAAATTCTTTTTAGTTGTCAGCAGACCTTTATTTAATTTATTTATTTGTATGTGTTGCTGAGAATCAAACCCAGGGCCTCACACATGCTGGGCAAGCGCTGGACCACTGAGCCACAGCCCAGCCCCTGACTTTCTTTTTTCAGTTATTAAAGTCATTTGTGCTAAAACACCTACTAGAGGGAGGAAAATGGAAAATACGTTTTTCCAATCTTGCCTGGATTCCCTGTTTAGAGAGAACCACAGTTAACTTATCTGGAAATATTCTTTGCACAAAGAATAGCTCCTTGACTCCTGATTCACTAACCGACTAGCTGTCACTGCCTGTCCCACCCGTCAGTCTACCTGTCTTTCTTGTACAGGGTGTTACAGTCTGACCAGTTAGCATGGACTCCGGGCCAGTCCCCAGGATGTGCACTGGTGCCAGGTGTCTGATGGTGCAGCTCAAGGCAGCTGCTGGTGCGCGCCACGCGCTGAGAGCAGTGTGTGGCCTGACTGACCTACGCTGAGCTGGACACAGAAGTTGAGAATATTTAGAAACTTCTAGACCAAATAAAATGGCTATGACGTCCAAGCACAAGGTCAGCGGAGTTGTCTTGGGAAACAGGGTAGTTTCGGTCTGTCAGATTTGCGTGTTGAGTTGCATGTGGTCTGAATTACATACAGGCCCTCCCCCGCAGGACTACAGCATGCTCTTGAATACTGCATTGGAAATAAAGACTCTGGCTGTCCACTACAGACAGTTGGAGAAGTACTGATTTAATTTAATTCTCTCTCCATCTGTTCATCCATGTACGTTCACATCATTTTGTTTTTCTATCCTTATACTCTCTTAGGCATCAACTGACCAGTGCATCGTACTTTTTTTTTTTGGTACTGGGGATTGAACTCAGGGGCACTCGACCACTGAGTACCACATCCCAGCCCTATTTTGTGTTTTATGTAGAGACAGGGTCTCACTGAGTTGCTTAGCGTCTCACTGTTGCTGAGGCTGGCTTTGAACTCCCGATCTTCCTGCCTCAGACTCCTGAGCCACTGGGATTACAGGCGTGTGCCACTGCGCCCAGCTTTAATCCATAGTCTTATCAAAAAGTTCAAACAGAACTGAAGGGCGTTACGTGCAGAAGTGCCACCTGCAATCCTCCCACTGGTCTCACTCCTCAGAAGCAGTCCCTGCCCCAGGTGCTGTGTGTCTTCTGGGATCTAGTATTTAGGAAAAGGGCATTGGTTGGTTGCTCCGGCATTGAGGGAACCACAGCTTCTGTGGCCTGCTCCTGGCTGACCTTGACACTTCAGGGCCAGCTTCAGCATAGCAACACATTGCACCCTGGAAACAGTGTGGTGCCTGACAGGGCGTCTCAGGGTACAAGGCCTTGCTGGGTGACCGAGGTCCAGAGACTGGGAGTTTGGCTTTGGGGTTCAGGATGTGGATGCCTTCAGTGCTCTGGAACCTGCCAGGTGTCCGCAGGCTGTCTGATGTGTCAGATGGGCAGAGACAGGGATGGGAACGTTGGTTGCCGTTTCAGAATTCACACGCCGGCGCTGAAACACGCTGTCACTCTGGGAAGGAGACACACACGAGCGACTTAATCGTGGAGAGAAGCTTTCGTGGTGCTGGAAAGGGAAGCAGCGAACTCCGCCAGGCCTGGCGGTGCAGTGGGGGCAGGGAGGAGGGGCAGGGAGGAGGGGCTGCATGTGGCTGGCCGGGTCGGCCAGGCCATGGCCTGGGTGATGCTGGTTGTGACAGGCAGTGCTGGGAGGTTTGGTTTCTTAACATGCTGAGTTTGAGGTGACATTAAGATACCCAAGGGAGTCACGGTGGGGACTACAAATCTGTGTCTATTTCGTGTGCTGAGGGTTGAACACGGGCAGGTGTTTTGCATGCTAGGCCAGCGCTCAGCCACTGAGCGACACCCCAGCCCATTTGCATAATTGTTCAAATCCCGGTGGGGGGTTAGGATGGGGTGAGATGGCTCTGTAGACCTGCAGAGGAGAACGGAGAGCCTGAGAGGCAGGAGAGCCACTCGTCCAGAAGGGGCGAGTGGCATCCAGGGAAGACCGCATTGGAGAGGGGCCGTGACAATGGGGTCTGATTCTCGGGGAAGAGGCTGCTGTCCACCTGCGGTGCAGCAGATGCAGGGTGCGTGGTGCCCAGTGATACGCTCATTCAGTAATTTAGTTTTGGAAAATAATGGAGATGAAGAATCTGGGCTGGCTAGGTCTAGACCACGCACCTCCATTCGGTGCCACAGGTCCCTGCGCCCTGGGTCCCTGCCAGGAGCATGCTGATGGTCAGCGCCGCGGGGAAGGACGACCGGTCTGCCTCTTTACTCAACCTATTACAGTGGGGTCTGAAATCAGTGTTTCATGGCTCACCAAGATGTTACAAGAGTTGGTAAAAATATTACTCTGGTTGACATAGTTACGTGCCAGGATGAGGGTTAGTCTTCACTGCCAACCCTGATAAAATCTGGGTCACCGTTTGCAACTCCGAGGACTGTTACTGCCGGACGAGCCATACAAAATTCCAGCCATAAAAATGGCAGATTATGTTTGGAGAGTATCAGTTAAAAATTTATGATTCAGAATATTGTGTAACTGTAGTTTCAGATAAATGTTTATCTTTCCTATCTTTGTTTCTCTGATAGCCAGGACTGACGGATGCCTGGCAAAGGGGAACCTCAGGTGGACGCCGGCCATTTCTCCAGGCCACGTTTGGTAGTATCAGACTGGTTTGAGGGTAGAGACCTTTTAAAGTTGAGGCTTGTGTGTGGTTTAAAGGTCATTCTGTTGCACTGGGCTGCTTTAGGAGCACCTGGTGGCCTCTTGTGGGTTAGGGATTTGTGCAGACGTGTGCATTTAGTGGGAGGGATTAAGAAACACAAAAGAGGCGGTACTCTGCCAGCTGCTCCTGACATCATCGGCATTTTCTGGGGCGCTGCGGTCCTCGCTCTTGTGGGTCTGGACGCTCTACGTGAAGGGCAGCCTGTGGATGCGGAGCTTGGGCAGCATGGGTTCTTCTCGCATGGCTGGGGCACTGAGCACATATTTGCCTTCTCATACATTTTAGCATAGACTCCAACCACAGATCTATGTTGTAGAAAAACTTGGAAGAAAGCTCGGGATGGAGAAAAGGTCGGTGACTGAAAGGTCAAGTTGTCACCAAGTATATTTTCAATATATAATCTCATTTTTCCTTGGGTTTAAAAATTTTTTTTTAATCCCATCTGTGGTCTAAGAAAAGTTGACCTTGACTCATGGGTGGTGCATTGCTGCTGTGAGGGTGAGGACGGCCAGCTGTGCGGCCAGCTGTGCGTGGCTTTGCAGGGTGGCATTCTCAAGTGCAGGTCCCGGGCTGCGATCCGTTCAGGGCACAGTGGGGCCGTCCTTCTCTGTGTCGTCTCAAGTTTACAATGATAGCCATCCAGTAGCCAGCGGTCATCAGCAGATGTCCCACTGTGGGAACAGAGTAGGGGGTCACTATGGTCAGCTTGCACTGTTCACAATAAAGAAATGGTTCTAAAAGTTAGATCCCAGCTGTCAGAGCTCTGCCTGGGACTTCAGTGGAGAGGATGGTAAGGCGAGGGATGGAGCCGTGCAGCCGTTTCAGTCCTGAGCGCAGTGTGGTGAGTCCAGCGCTGCCTCTGCTTTCCTTTGACCGAGCAGTGGGCCAGCCCTGGTTAGTTGCTGGAAAACCATGAGAGGACAGATTTCCCAGCTGTATGTGCCCTGGAATATCCAGCGTACCTCCCGTGTGTGGACGGGGCCCTGGAGGGCCTCATGGGGGTGCCTCGTCTATGCACCCCCTCAAGCAAAGTGTGGGCGACAAGAGGAGGTGTGATTCTTGGCCCTTTGGTGACCTGGAGCACCTGGACTGGCAGTGAGCTCCTGGGGCCCAGGTTTGAGGGCTGCTGAAAAGTGTCCTGACTTCCCGGGAGCGTGGAGGTGCCCACTGAAGCCACAGGGTCTCTCCAGCAGAGCAGTGAAGGTCACGTTCACGGACGTGTTTGACAAGTGGGTTTGAACAATGTCTGTTTTGTGCGGTGAGAGTGAGGTCTGCCAGGAGCGGAGCAGGGATGTCGTGCAACAAGATGAAAGGGCCCTGTGACACATAACGTCTAACGCCGTTCACATGGGGCTTTGTTTCCAAAATGTAAACATGTGCCTCTAAACCAGTGTTTTAAAAATCTAATTTTTCTTTGATTTGCTAGTGATTTGATACATAAAATAATTAGAATCCTTAAATATGTCTAGCTCTGGACTGTTACAATAAAGAATGGTCCATATAGCACGTAAAAAAAATAAGCCACAAATGATACTATGTTTTCCTGATAGCCTAGGAATTGTTTTTTTTTTTTTTTTTGGTACTGGAGATTGAACTCAGGGGCACTTGACCACTGAGCCACATCCCCAGCCCTATTTTGTGTTTTATGTAGAGACAGGGTCTCACTGAGTTGCTTAGTGCCTCGCCATTGCTGAGGCTGGCTTTGAACTCGTGATTCTCCTGTCTCAGCCTCCCTAAGTGCTGGGATTACAGGCTTGAGCCACCGCGCCCGGCTCTAGGAATTGTTTTTTTATTATAATAGACTGGAACGCAGTTCACTGGCTCTGTATAAAGTGTTCTCAGCTGTCAGTTTCTGATCACCAGAATGACACACTTCATCCGTCTGTGTTGGGTCTCACCTTACCCACAGGTGCAGGCGTTGGTTTGTCAAGCGGCTGAGGGTCAAGCCAGGGGAATTTTAACAAGGGATCTGATGAGTTGGGGTGGCTCTGCTTTGGTTGAGTCGGCTGTGGCCCTGGAGAGGTGGCGTGGAGTGGGCGGCGCAGGCTGCTGGTCCTGGTGGAGAGGCGTGGGGGATTCGTAAGGAGAGCAGACACGGAATCTCGTGAGGAGGGGTTGTGTGAGATCCAGGACGTGGGATGGTGCCCGGTGCCCTCCCAGAGGTCGGAGGCGAGCTTGTGGGAGGTGTGGAGGGCGGCAGGACAGGTGGGACGGTGGCCAGCGTGTTTGTGAACGACTTGGAGGTGTTTGCAGGTGTCCTCTGGGACAGGACAAGGCCAGAAGTGTGCCCTGGTGTGTGAGGAAGACAGAAGGGGCAGCTTCGCTGCAGGTGGCAGGAGGGCCACTGACTCATTAAGGGCAGCCTCCTGCACCATGCAGGGGGCAGACTAGGAAGAAATTGCGGCCCAGTGTCCTCAGGCCACTGTGCGGTGGGTCTCCCAACTGCCCAAAGGTCGAGCATGCAGTGGCGGCTGGGAGGGTGGCAGAGAGACCTGAGAGCCTCGCTTGTTAGTGCCCTGGGGTCGTTGCTTTCCGCTGGATGGTGGAGTGGCGGCTCTGATGTCCTCCTGCCCGGAGCCGCTTTGGGTGAATTTAAGAACCTGTTTGTTTCCCCGTCCAGCGTCTGGGCCTTACCATTATTCCTGAACTTTGGTTAGGGGGTTATTATAGGACAAGAGCGTCTTTGTAAAAGCACGTTTAATACTCCGGGGTCTGGCGTGACTAGAGGATATAAATTGTATGGAAGAATTAAATGAGAAGGAAATGTCATGTGGGCTGATTTAAACATACAGACTGTGGCATTGATTTTTTAAAAAAAACTTATACTGAGAAGGATGGTGACAGAAAAATAAAGGCGGAGGGAAGAGAAATGGCTGCGAGAGTCGGAGACGCACACGCAGAGAGGAGAGGCCATGAGTGCTTCTCAGTGTTTGGTTAGAAGTCCAGCGTGAGAGTCGGCATTGGTGAATGCCACTGCCCTGGTGGGGGCCCTTGGAGGGCACACGTGCAGGCAGTTCCACTTTCTTCCCAGCCTCCGTTGTCTCAAGGCAGGTGCCGTCTCACTGTCTCTCTGTTAATGAGCAGACCTGAAGGAGGACAGAGCTCAGGAATGGCAGCTGCCCTCTCCAGTGCCCTCTCCACCCGTGCTCAGGGCCACTGCGTGTTTGTACAGAGTGGCTCATCTCTGATCGCTGAGTGGTGTGCATTGCCTTGCTGGCCTGCAGTACCCCCGTCTTTGGTCTGTTAAGACTTGGCCAGCTCTGGCTTCTAACACCTTATTGGACCAACCAACTAGAAGAACTCTCCTCCTACTCTAAGTCCCCACAGTAATTTAATCGGTAGGGGTGATTTAGTACGTAATCTGTTGTATTGTCCATTAAAGAGTTGTGTAAGGCTTGTTCTTAAAAGAATGGTTTTATTTCATTTCCCCAACTTGTCAACTCTGAGAACATGGACCTAGTGTTGTACTGACCTTCATGCTTGGCACATAGTGGTACTAACGAATGTTTGAGATCAATGCTAATTTTTTTTCAGTACTGTGGATCAGACCCGGGGTTGTTCTACTATGGAGCTGTGCCCCAACCACCTCCCTTTCTTAAAATTTTGAGACATGGTCTTGCAAAGTTGTTGAGGCTGACCTTGAACTTGTGATCCTCTTGCCTCAGCCTCCCTAGTAGCTGGGATTACAGGCATGCGCCACCGTGCTCAGCCCAATACTGATATGGAACGTGCTGTTGAAATAATAAAGATGTCACTGGGTGGTCAGAGGAGAAATGGCTGCTTTTACATTAGATGTAATAGTACAACAAGTTTGATTTGAAATTGATTTTGGAATAATAAACAACCCTTGACTGCTTGCCGGGATAGTGATTGCTTCTGCTTTGTCTGCATTCTTCAGACTATGAACTCCTTAGGACAGGAACCACGGTTCACCCGCTTTGTCCTTCCCCAGTGTCTGGCTCAAAGCCTGGTACTCGAGCAGGGATTCAGTTAATATTTCCTGAAAGAAGTATAAATGATTTAATTCTCCTATTATTTAGATCATTTGGTGACTCTTTCCCAAGCAGTAGGTTGATAAGTATTTATTAAGTTCATATTGTGTGCCACTGTGCTCAGCTTAGTAACCACAGAGAAAATAGTATTTCAGGTTTTTTCTCTTTTTTCTGTGGCACATGATGAGCAAGGGCTCTACTACTAAATTTTATTCCCAGCCCTTGACTTTGGAATGTATTCTATTTTTTGTGCTTAATTTCATAGTCTGATTATAAATTCTAAGAAGTCATTTCCGCAAGCAGAGCAGTGACGACGATTGAGGGAGGGAAGCTGCTAAGCTGCTAGGAAGCATCCATTCTGTTCTTGTACTCCGGATTATTTCCACATTCCACTCGGTGGAAATTTACACCCTCCCCCTGCCCAGGCTCCCAGGGCTGTAGCCGCTCCCGAGCTGGAGAGGTAGCGTAGGCTGCTCAGGTTTCAAAGGACCTTTCAGGAGGCAAAGTAAATAGGAAAATTTGAGATCTCAACGACACCGTAATTAAGCAGATTAACCATGTCAGCGGGGTGAGCACAGAGGAGCCAGTCAGTGGCACCCAGAGCCTCAAGGTCATTCCCAGAGGCACCACCTTCATCTCTCAGTGGAAAGGAAACCGGCTGGATAAACCCAGGACGAGGATCCCTCCTAGAGCTCCTGCTCTGAATTGTGTGTCCGCCCTGCGTCATTGTTAGTAGCTTCATTTTCAACTTTGGCTTGAGCTCTTTTATTCTTTGCCTTCCCTTGCAGGTCACATGGATTTAGCAAGGTTGTTATCTTTTCAGATCTCAGAAGAGTGGGAAAATGAACCATTTTCTGAACAGAATAGAGAAGAGTGTGAACTTACAAACCGGGTCTGCTGTGCTCGTAGGTGGCCACGTATCCGAATGCAGCGTGGTCTGTTTTTTAAAATCGCTCGAGTTACGTATGAGCGCATTCTTGCTTGAGGAAATCCAGCCGAGTGGATGGTCCCTCGTGACCTGCCAGGGCTGCCCTCCTGCCTGGGTCCCCGCCCTGCTCCTCCAGGGTCACTCCCCTGACCTTGCTGTTACAGGCTGTGGGGTGCGATGTCACCGTTTCAGGGGTGACTGAGCTGACCAGGATCAAGCCTTTGGTGTCCAATCTGGCATAGCACTGCGCTGGGCCCCAGTGGACGTTAAGGAGTGGACCAGCAGGCGCGACGCGTGAGGACACCAGTTTAAACCTGAATGTCAGGCTTGTGGCTTGGTTTCCTCACCCTTAAATGAGGAACTTGAAGGAGATAATAGCCAGAGGTCTTTTTAATTTGCTTAACCAATTCTAACTTAAAAAAAAAAACAGTTTTGAGATATAATCAAAAAAAAATTTTGACCCTGGGGATTGAACCCTGAGGTGCTCTAGCACCTGGCCACATCTGCTGCCTTTTTATTTTTATTTTGAGATAGAGTCTCACTAAGTTGCTGAGGTTGGCCTCGGTCTCCTGAGTTGCTGGGATTGCAGGTCTGAGCCACCATGCCTGGCTAACTTAGCCTTTCAAGTGTATGCTTTAGTGGTTTTAGTGTAGTTCCAGATTGCTACTGTCCAGAGCATCGCCACCAGGAGAATGCCCTGCTATCTGGACAGCTGTGAGTGCCACCAGTCCTCCAGGACTGTCCGCATCCTCAATAGCCTCAGCAGCCACCAAGGGACTTTGTTTCCTTACGTTTGCTTACTCTGGCCGTCTTATATACGTGGAATTATATAATATGTGGCCTTTTATGCTCGTTTGGCATAGTGGCATCAAGGTACATGCATTTTATAACATTTTCCAGAACCTCATTCCTCTCGTGGGCAAAGACCGTTGCAGTGTTCGGAAGTGCTGCACTGGGTTCCCACGCACCGTCATCTGCTGCTGGAGATGCGAGGGTCCCACCTTCGGCAAGCTGTTGCTATTTTGAAGGGAAAGTGGCTTCCCCTTCATTGGATTCTGGTTGCCAGTGCTGGTTGCCCTTTTCTGCCTTTTTGCAGTGCTGGGGATTGAACCCTGGCCTCGTGTGCTAGAAAGCCCTCT
This sequence comes from Xerus rutilus, assembly GCA_028644305.1. Taxonomy (NCBI): domain Eukaryota; kingdom Metazoa; phylum Chordata; class Mammalia; order Rodentia; family Sciuridae; genus Xerus; species Xerus rutilus. The sequence goes on along the minus strand of CM053409.1, from coordinate 223,527 downwards.
GCCCCAGCTGCACCCCCAGCCCGACCCCGTTGCTTGAAGCAGGAATGTGGGCCTGCTGGACCAGCGCCCTGCGAACCCCACCGGTGGGCGGGCGCTGAGAGCCCCACAGGGGGCTTGTTCTCTGAGTCCTGTGTCACACCCTGAGGCTTGAGTCACGCTGTGCTGCATAACGAGTTACACAACTTCAGCGAGCTCCAGTTTCCTCATACGTGGAGTGGAAACTGCCCTGCCTGTTTCTTTAGGGTCCTGTCCATGCTGGAAAGGGTGTGGGGCCTGGGACGACTCAATCAGTGCAGAGGGACCTGGTCATGGCTACAAGAGAGGTACGAACGTCAGTAAACAGAAGTCATGAAAAGCAAGTGCCTACCATCGTGTCCCTAAGTGCTTGGCCAAGTGCCGTGCCTAATCGAGTCCCCAAGCAAGCTGCAGTGGTCAGGGTGGACCCAGGTACTCTTGTGGGACCAGAAATGTCTCCCTTTCCTCGATCTTGAGTCTCGATCTAGAGTACAGGACATCAGAGAATGACCAGAGGGAGCGAGGTGTCTGTTCCTCTCCGAGAAGACCGGGAGCGCCTTAACTCTTCATGGGACAGATGGCCTCCTTTGCCAGCTTGACCTGAGGCGTGGTCTCCCGGTGAGGACGGTCGCCCTTGAGCTTGCTTGTTGTTATTGAGCCTCTGTTGGATCTCGTGCCTGGGATTCGTGCTCGAGGACTGGGATCTTCTTTGGCACTGGGCGAACGAGACATGAAGCGCTGGTCCAGGCAGACTGTACTTGGAGGTGGTGGTCCTGGCGATGCTGGTGCTTTGGCTCGTGTTCTCAAGAAAGCAGGAACCCCTGTAACCGTGGAGTTTACGCAAGCCCTGCCTTCACACTCAGAAGACCCATGTTGATCATTTTTTGAAGTGAGGAGGCTTCAGCAACATGCAGTTCTTAACGTCTGCAGTAGCAGGTCTTCTGAGGGAATGGACAGGAAGTCATCTGCTCACCCACACGCGGCTTCTGCCTCCCGATCCTGGGAGGTGGAGGGAATGGGTGGTGGGAACGTGTGACCACACTCCCTTCTGCTCTTGCCCCCGGTAAATGGGGACAGGTCTTCCCCCGCACCCTTCCCACCCGCTTGACCTATGCATGGCACCTGAAAAAGTCAGGATTTCCAGGCTGACAGAGTGACTGGAATCTGTACGGGAGACCCTGACCAAAGGGCATTTACCTCTGGGGCTGACACCCCCGTCATCTGTCACTGGGTTGTGCCCTTTTCAGAATCAAGTGGAGTGTGGAAACAAGGAAGGAATGGCTGGAGGGAATTCAGCCTGCTTTCTCGAAACACAAACTGCAATGACACATGGGTGACGTGAGAAGGGACGTGGTTCCCGGGGCGACCTCAGGGCCCTGCGTGGGAGGGCTGTTCATCTGAGTGAGCTGGTCTCCTCAGCCTCGGCTCCCGACTCTGCTGCCGCTGGTCCTGAGGCAGCTGCCTGCTTTCCTTGCCAACTCCTGCCTGCCAGCCTGGTGGGCAGAGGGCTGGCGTGTGACGGGGCATCTCTTGCAGTGACAGCTCTTGACCCTGCATTTCTGGCTCACGGTACCAAGATATGTGAGCTGAGCTGGGCTTTCGGAGCAGCAGGAGCACATGCTGTTGGTCTTGTCCCCGAATGAAGGCCTGTCCTGCGGGCGAGGTGGCAGGGAGGCAGTGGGCACAGTAAGGACCCGGGAGAAGTGGCCGTCTTTGTTTTTCGCGCTTGGCTGGAGATGAATCGCCGTTTTCTTGTCCCGTATAGAGAACCTTTTCTTCAGCTCTACCTGTTTGCTGGCACAGTTGGAGGCCAAAGTAAAGTTAAAGACTTTCATTTTACACAAGTTATTTTGAGGCTACCGCTTTTATAATCATGGTTTAATGAAAAATTAGAGTTTTACTTATTGCAAAAATAATTCATAGTGATCACTGGAGATTTTTTACAAGTGGAAAAAACCCACTGAAAACCTCACCCTAATGTCCCCGGTGTCTTCCTGTGTTTGTGTCCGGCCTTCTCATATTGTCATATATCTTCATAACCAGATGTCCCAGGCAGTGGCGCTGCCTTGAGAGCAGTGTCTGTTTTGTCTGGTCTCACATACTGGGGCCTCTGCTGCCTTACCCGACACCAGTAGAGTCTGCAGCGAAGGTATGTGTCGCGACTGGTTGGTGGAGAAGAGCATCTCCGCAGCTTCTTTCCAGCCCTCACCAAGACTAGGATGGGAAGTTGCTGGCATTGGAAACTGATGAGAGGGACTCTTGCCCTCAGCCTCGGGGGCGATGGCACAGGAGAGGCGCTGGGGAAACGCCAGGTTCCAGGGCAGCGTCTGAGGTCACAGTCCAGTCCTGGCTGGGGTCACCTTGGCTGACCAGTTTCCCTAACCTAAGGAATGGTGAGCCCCAGTGTGTGGTGCCCACTGTGATCCAGCTGCTTAGGAGGCTGAGGTCAGAGGATGGAGAGTTAGGGGTCCCCTGGGCAACTTAGCAAGATCCTTTCTCAAAATAAAACAAAAAGGCTGAAAGTGTAGTTCAGTGGTTGAACTTTCCTGGGTTCAGTTCCCAGTACTGCCCCCCAAACCCAAAACACACACACACACACACACACACACACACACACACACACACACACACACACACATATTGAATTAGTTCTTAGATGATCTCTGAGGTCCTCCTCTGTAAGGATGTAAATGTACTAAATAGACAGACTGGAAATACTAATACAAGAACTTTTGTGAGCCCAAGGGGCGCTGCTGTAAGACCAGAGACAAATATTGTAGTCTGAGAAATGAGTAAGATTGTTTTGTGAGCAGCAATATTCATTTAAATAAGGAGGCCAGGCCCTCTTCCCCTTCCAGATCTATGCTGTACCATTAAGGCAAATTTTTCTTTTAACTTTTCCTTGAAGTGCTTGGCAGAGGTGACCCTGGGGAGTGATGTGTGAGACTCCTACCATCAGTTCAGCCTCTTCCTGGTGGTAAGGTCCAAAGAGGCTGCACTTGGTCTAGGCGACTGTTTTTCCAAGTCTCCAAAACTTACCCATCTCTCCTGTTGGCACACACTTCATGACACAGAAAAAGACATCCTTGGGGAGGAAGCAGCCAGCCACACACAGTGTTGAACAATGCCAAGAGCCAAGGCTGGTCCGATGGGGTTTCTTAGAACAGTTGCTTTGCGTGGGTTTCTCTGTTGCTAAGCGTGCAACCCAAGTGCCCAGCCTGGCCTAATGATGGGAGTTTGTTTTAGACAACAATACTTTCTTTAGGGAAAAAAGTATTATTGTGCCATGTAAAACACAGGCGGCCCACCCCAGAGAGCTCTGTGGCTCTTGTCAGTGGACGATAACGAAGCTGGGTCTCACGGGCCTACCGCGTGGATGTCCAGCTTAGCACAGAATGCGGCCAGCTGGGGTTATGGCCACGGCACACTGTCTTCAGCTGTCACCTCCCGTTCCTTCTTCCTGGCTTCCCCCATGGTGTGCACTTGTACTGAGTGAATTCTTTGTTCTTCTGAAACTCAGATTTAACTGAGCATCCTGCATTTTCATTTGCAAAACCTGGTGACCCCAGGTCCCTAAAGTGTTCCCCTGTCTCACTTCCTGTTTCTGTTAGCCTCCTGCTTGCCTGGCCTACGATTTCTTTGCTTTGGAGAGGCTCTAGGGAGCGGCCCAGTGGCAGGATGTGACATGAGTGTGCATCGAGGGAGGGCAGGGCAGGACATAAATACAGCGTTGGCCAAGCAGCTGCTCGGTGGCCGCAGGACGGAGTGGGTGTTCAGCTACCTGTTCACTGTGGGCCGGGTTGGGCAACACCTTGTTTTTGATACTATTCCTGGATGCGCCCTGTGTTCTCTATTCCATCACCCCATCTGCCCACACCTTCAGTAGGAGCTGTTCCACGTGATGCCCTTCTGAGTCCTCGCGGGCAAACACCTCCAGTACCTTTCCTTGGAACTTGGAAAGGGGAGTGGAATTTCACCTCCAACCAATAAGGCAGAGTCTGTTTTTTTGTTGTTGTTTGTTTGTGTATTGGTACTGGGGATTGAAGTCAGGGGCACGTTACCACCAGGCTATATTCCCAGCCCTTTTTTTGAGGGGGGGGGGTCCTGGGGATTGGACTCAGGTCCTGAGGATTGGCATTCGACCACTGAGCCACATCCCCAGCCCTGTTTTGTGTTTTATGTAGAGACAGGGTCTCACTGAGTTGCTTAGCGCCTCCCCATTGCTGAGGCTGCTTTGAACTCTCAATTCTCCTGTCTCAGCCTCCCGAGCCTCTGGGATTACATGCATGCGCCACCTTGCCTAGCTCCCAGCCCTTTTTATTTTGTATTTTGAGACAGGAGCTCCCTAAGTTGCTGAGGCTGGCCTCGAACTTTTGATCCTTCTGCCTTGGCCTTTGAACTTGCTGGAATTATAGGTGTGTGCCACTGTGCCTGGTTTGCTTTTGAGTTTTTAATGCTGAGTATATAAATGGAGTAAAAATTATTTTCATTTGTGTGGCAAATATATACTAGTTCTGGTCAGTTTTATTTTGTTCTGGTCAGTTTTTTTTTTTTTTGGAGGTGGACACAATAGCTTTATTTTATTTTATTTTTTATGTGGTGCTGAGGATCGAACCCAGTGCCTCCCGCGTGCTAGGCGAGCACGCTACCACTGCGCCATAACCCCAGCCCCTCTGGTCAGTTTTTTAGCACACCTCGGAATATGTATATGACCATAGAAACATTCTCTCTAAATTCTGACTCACAGAGGGCAAGTTTTGTGTAATGACCGATTTCATGGGATGAATTTTCCGGAAGGAGAGAGCTGCAGGCAGCGTCACCACGAGGCAGGAGGGATGCTCGTTGGACGTGGTCCCCCTGGATGCAGCTCTTTACCGTCCACTGAGCTTTTTGACTCCCTTTTTGGTGGCTCTGTTATTAAGTTGGTAGGACCAGCAACACAGAGGGTTGACAGAGTTATCTGTGTACAACTGTTTCCTACTGAAATCACCCTGGCATCATTTCCCCAAGTCAGGGCATCCTGTGCCTGGATTCGACTCAGACGGCCATCCGTGAGGGTTTTGTTTTCTGGGCCCTGCGTCACGAGTGGCAATTACCTGGCCGTCATTACCGCGTGGTGTGGCACACTGATTGCTAGGAATGGTCTATGAGTGTCACCTTGACCCATGAGCTCACCGGGTGTCAGACATGCAGGAGGGCGGGGCTTGGTGGATACCCAGGTGGGAAACACCTTGTGCTGCTCAGGGTGTAGTCGGGAGGAGGGAGGCGGCAGCTGGTGGAGTCAGGGCTCCCGGTGCTGCGCTGTTCCCTTATGAGAATACGCTTGTTTGCATGTGGTCCCAATTTCTGCTTCTTTACAACAATAACAACAAGAATGAGTTGCTCCAAGTCCATCATGGCAGGCAGGATCGAGAAAAGGCAAAGTTGTGTGTTTCACTAGCAACCGACTTTCCCTAAGAAGACGCATCCTGTGAAGATGAAGAGTGATCGTGACTTGTTTTTCTGATTTCAGTAAGAAAGAGGATGAGCCGGCACAGGCACTGGTGTTTCAGAAAAGTGTGGCACACCGGACCTTGCACACGCGTGAGGCCCACACTTCCAGTAATCACCCCGCCTGGGGGCAGGGAGCGCAGAGACTGGACCTGTGCTGGGACAAAGCACCTGAGAAAAATGACTTTGAGGAGGAAAGATTGTTCTGGCTCATGGTTTCAGAGTTTCACAGCCCAGTGGCTCCACGCTCGGGCTGAAGGCAGGCAGGATGTCATGGCGAGGGGTGGTGGAGGAGCACCATCCGTTTCATTGCAGCTGGGGGGGCACGGGCTGGTGAGAGGGAGGAATGGCCGCTTCCTTTCACAGGAGCCACCTCCTGCAGCTCCCACCACCTCCTGAGTGCCATCTTCTCTGAATCCCTTAATGGCTTGATTCATCGACGAGGTCAGAGTCCCCGACCCCATCACTTCCTGAATCCCCCACCTCTGCACATGGCTGCATTGGGGACCAAATCTGAACACATGGCCTTGGTGGACATTCCAGATCCAAACCTAACGAGGCCTTTTGACCATGATGTCCTGCCTCTTCCTTGTATGACTGAGCCTAGTCTCGTCAGGTCTGTCCAGCTAAGAGTGACAGATGTCCACTCACTGGTTGGTGCGTGCTCCAAACGAGACTGAGGTTGCTTCCAGACCCAGAGGCTTCACTGGTATCACCTGGACTCACCATCTGCTTCCCAGGCACCTCTGTCCCTTGGCCACATCTCTTGCCCCTGCTGATAGGAACACAGCCTCGGGCAGAGCTGGGTGTCCTCACCTGGGCAAACACCCCGGCAGGAATGAGAGATCTTACTGGCACCTGCTTCAGTGCACGTCAGGGGCTGTGAGCTGCCCTCCCCCTAGCTCAGCAGAGCAGGCTATGGGTGCAGCCTGGACACCCCAGGATCAGGAGGAGGGAAGAGCAGCTGCTGCACAGAGGTGGTCTTGGTGGTGCTGGGGAGGCAGGAAGGCTGTGGCCAGAAGTAATTGCTGCGGGGTGAATAGTAACACATGAAGTGCTGTGAGCCCGTGGGGGACACGGCCCGGCCCCACCCTGTCGGCTGGCTGGAGAGGGAGGGCACGGCTTTGTCAGAGGCACCCAAGGGGGCGAGGAAAGCAGGGCTGGGTATGAGCGGAGGGGATGTGAGGTGCTAGGGTCACACTCAGCCTCCCACACACCATGAGTCGGAGCCCTCGCGGTACCTCCTGGTAGGGGGGTGTGTCTGTTTAGAAGACAGAATTTTGCTCTGTAGCACAGGCTGGACTTGAACTTACAGTTTTCCTGCCTCAGGCTCCTAGGTGGCTGGGGTTACAGGTACATGCCACCATACTTGGCTTATACCTCTGTCTCTCTCTCTCTCTCTCTCTCTCTCTCTCTCTCTCTCTGTTTCTCAGAGCTGGGGATTGAACCCAGGGCCTCTTGCAAGCTATGCAAGCACTCGACACTGAGCCAACCCTTGTTGTCTTTATAGTCCTGTAGAAGGGGATAAGTCCTGAGGCAGTCATATCATCAGTGTCTCCTTACACAGGTCTGCATTTATCCATAGAGAGCATTTCTCTTCATTCAAATAAGACGTCAGAATGTATGTTCATGGAGATGATGTTATTCAATGAATCGAGACTTCAGTGCATTGAAAAAAGATAACTTACTCTGCAAAAATGATCTGGGTGTTTCACTGATGGCCTCTCAGCATGGCTCTCGGTGACCGCCCCTGTTGTTTTATAGCTCTGTTCTGATTTGTTCTCTGGCACCTGCTACTGAGCGCTCGGCTTGTTTCTCATTTCCACACTTTCGGTGAGCCCTCCGGTAAACACTCCAATAGACGATCCATCCGTAAGGATCCATCTTTATTTCTTCATTACAGCTCCTCGAGTGGGGGTATGGCTTGCAGTACAGCACTTGCCTAGCATGTGCAAGGCCTGGGTCGGACCCCTGGTACTAAAATCCAATAGAATTCCTTCTTAGGATTCCTGGGTCCAAGACAGCCGCTGCCATGGATTTCAATGGGAGTTGCGGAGGAGCCATGAGGACCAGCTTAGAACCACTCTAGTTCTAACTGAGGTCTTTGGGTTCTTTTGCTCCATGGAAAATAGAACTTAGTTGTAAGCACCAAAAGATTATTTTTATTGTTATATATCATTCATATTATACATGGTATTACATTCTTGGTACAGATTCAATATTTAATGTCTCTGATAATTTAGTCTGATAGTTGATCATATTTTCCTGGTTTTTGAAAAATGAATGTATGGTTCAAGTAATAACATTTGGTAGAAAAGATGCTAGCCCTTGGGGAAATCCTGACAGCATTCCAGAGTTTCTTTAATAAACCTGGCTGCCAGGAGAGCATCATTGTCCATCTCAAGAGTGGACTAAAGCCAGCTCTTGTTACAGTCAAGAGAAATTATTGCCAGTCATGTCCTAAGATGGGGCTTCCCTGCAGTGAGCTGTGGAGATAGGGTTATTGTTTTTGAAGGGGGAGGATGTGGAATATGAGTTCATAATACCCACCAAATTGTTTTTTAGATAAAAATGAGTGAGTGAGAGTTGAAACAATAAAGATAAGGAAAACTTCAATGATGATTAAGACATTTTGACTCTTGGGTCCCAGAGTGAACATTTTATGGTGCCAAAGAGAAACCACGTACTGATTTTGAAACTGGGCCAACAAAATGTTGAAATGGTAGTTGAGAAACCTGAAGAGTGTGGTGTTAGGTCATTAGTTTGTCTTCTATGTAAAACTTTCTGAGAACAACACAGAATATTGGACCATACAATATATATAGTTCTTTAAAAATGGATCTGTAGCTGGGTGTGGTGGCGCACACCTGCAATCTCAGCAACTCAGGAGGCTGAGGCAGGAAGATCTCAAGTTTGAGGCCAGCCTCAGCAACTTAGTTAGGCCCTAAGCAACTTAGTAAGACCCTGACTTGAAATAAAAAATTAAAAAAAGAGCTGAGGATGTGGCTCAGTGGCAAAGTGTCCCTGGGCTTAACCCAGTACCAAAAATAAACAAATAAACAATAAAAAGTAACTAAAATAAAAACGGATCTGTAACGTATTTGGGCATTGGCCGTACTAGTCATGACTTCCATCTTCTGCTGAGTTGAATGTTTCACTTGGGTGTTTTCCTCGCCCTCGTCTCGTCCCTCCTGCATTTTTTCCTTTCTCCTCTGGAAGGAGGTTGCTAGTGAGCGAGTTGCACCTGGTTCCTTTGATGAGCACGTCAGGAGCTGTCCCCACGACTCTGGCCAGGGCCAGGGCAGTGGCCTCTGTGGCGCAGTGGCTCCTGTGCTGGGGCCCGGCGCACGTCTGCCTGGGCACTGCGGTTCTCAGCTTCCTGCCAGTAACATCGCTTGAGCACAGCTTCACAAAGCCTTCGGTGATTAGAATTCCCGTCTGGAGTTTAGAAGGCAGACAGTGGAGAAGCAAATTTAAGAGGCTTGGAAAAGTTTAAAAGCAAGAACTGTTTCTTTACACTGAGAGCGTTGGGCCAGTGTTTTTTGCCCTTTCAAATGCCGTGTTTAGTCCACCTCAGACCTGCTGAAGCAAAGCACGAGCTGAGGTAGGAAAAGCCTGTCAGGTTGTGACATGAAGTGGAACCGCCCTGGACTTGTTTCCTAGGATCTGTGGGTCACTCGGCAAAGTCAACTCCAGTGCAGGCTTGTTCCCACTCCACAGAGACGTGGGTGCTGTGTGATGCCCTGGGCTTCTGGCCTGCACCCTCCACTGGGTCGTCCTCACGCCAGGCCATCATCAGAAGTGCCAGGGGCGCGGCCGAGATTCTCCTGAGGGCCCTGTGTGTGGTCTGCTGCTGCGCAACCTGGGGACGCCACTATGCCTGCATGTGGGCAGACAGTGTGACTTTTTGCCGTGGAAATGCTGTTACTAGAAAGACGGGTGGGTTCTGATAGGTATAGATAGGTAGGAGCGAGGTAAAGGCTACCTAGACCTTCTTTGCAGCTCCTAGAAAACATCCTCTGTCATGCTGAGTAGAAGAGACGTTCTCTGTGCCACAGCAAGGGTCAGGGCCGTGTGACATGGGCTGGCGTGACGCTCAGCATCCTCGGAGTCTGCCTAAGGTGACTGGAATCCTCTCCTTCCTCCAGACTTGTCAGTCGGCTGAGCCCTGCAGCCAGACTTGGCCTCTTCTTGGAAGGCCATTCTGTGGTTGCCTGGGTCTGGGGGCTGTTCATACAGATTCCCAGAAGACCCAGTCCTCTGCTGGGGTCTTGCACTGCTGAGCTGTGCTGCGCAGAGGGGACTTCCCTTTGCAGATACTTTATGTGAAACGTGGAGACGCTGAGTTGCCCTAAGCCCTCGGTGGGAGAGGTGGCCTGGTGCAGTGTCCACAGGTCCAGTTCTGCACTCGGCAGGTTTGGGTCCAGTTCTCAGTCTGCCTCAGTTGTCTCAGAACAGAGACGATACGGTACTGAAAATGGGGCTGTTTCCAGGACCAGGAGCCAGTCTGCACAGTACGCAGGCAAGTGCTCCCTAGTGCCAGGTGACAGAGCCCAGCACAAAAGAAATCGGCCTGTAGATGGAATGGAGCCACATCCCTGACGCCATCTTTAGAGTCCTAGATGCTTCCAAAGGAGCATTGATTTGTAAAACAAAACTTAGGAGTCAACTCTTGGAGTTCCTGAGAGATCCCAATGTGACCCCCAGGTTCTATCCAGGATAAGCCAGCTGGGGGCAGGGCCATCACATCTTCAGTGAGAGATGGGCCTCCCTGAGGCCATCCTTTCAAGCCTAAAGGAAAGGCCTCCAACAAAATCTGCTGTGCTTCACCCAGGGTGGGCTGAGGGTGTCCAGCAGTGCGCCACCTGATGTCTGGCACTAACACTGCCTCCAGGTGAAGGGTCGAGGGAGGCAGGGCTGGTCTTCATTCTTCCAGAAGTTTCCTGGGGACCATGGCTTGCCTTCAGGAGAGCCTGGCCCCCGCCTCTCAGCCTGACCTCAGAAGTGTGACCCTGAAAGGTGCCACGAGAGCCTGTGCCTCCTCGCCTGGCTCCTGCCTCGCCTGACAGGCTGAGGCCATGATGGCTGCAGGCTGACCTGGATCCGCTCGTGTGGCTGGCGGCCTGGGCGTCTCTGGGTTGGAGGTCTCTGAGAATCAGATGCCACGCCATGCACTGGGGGCTGGGGGCTCCTGCTGATGTGCTCCAGAAGCCCTGTCCCTTCAGGTGCCGCTTCCCCTCGGCTGTGCCCCTGGGCGTCCTGCACGCACACTCGCAGAGCCCTCTCCCTGGCCAGCGTTCCTCGCCCCGACCTCACAGAGCCCTGTCTTCCTCCACCGGCTGCAGGCTCAGGTGCGCGGGCACGGCCTGGTCAAGACCACTTCTGGAGCTTGACCTCGTTGCTTCCCTGGCCTCATCTGCCCCAGGCGGGGATGTATCTGGTGGCCAGGTGACATTGACATTGTAGCCCCAGGCTGGTGGCCAGCTTCCTGGGGTCTTCTTCCTGTCTGAGAGGACACGCCCGCAGAGGCGCAGGTTTTACCTTTGGAATTTCCAAGATTCAGTCCATCCCTCAGAAGGCGACAGGTCTTTAAAAAGCGACTCAGCAGACGTATTTCAGAAGCAGCTGAGCTCTGGGTGCAGGACGGCGGGAGCCCCCGTGGCCTGGGTGAGCACCGTCCTGTCGTGACCTGTCTCCCAGGCCTTCCTCTGCACTCTGGCCTGGGTGACCCTGCTGTGCTGGGTTTCTGCGCCCCTGGGAGGGCTCCTAGAGCTCATTGTCACGTTGTGTCACTTACTACGGATTTTAAAGCCCCAACCCCTTTGCTAGAAGGAGGCATCCAGCCCGCGGGAGCCCACACGCCTCTGCCAGGGGGAACTTGAAGCCGGGGAGGTTCCCTTGCGAGTGCCCTGGGCTGGCACGCCTGGCTGTGAGCTGAGAGAGAGGAAGAGACTGGTGCTGCAGCCCAGGACCCAGGGCACTGGGAGGAGATACAGTCCCTGTTGCCTCCACCTCATCCCCTAGGGCCTCCCACCTGCCTGGAGCTGGGGAGGACTGGGCTGCTGGGTGCGCCAAGGCTGGAACGTCTTCAACAGGCCACAGACTTGGTGTGCAGGGGGGGCTTCTTGAGAACAGTGTCCCCGGACTTCGCTCCGACTCGGTGACTGTGGGTCAAGCTCTTGAGTAGCCTGCCCCTGCTGTGCCCACAGTGCAGTGTCCCCGCCTTTCTTTCCTTCATGCTGATCCGTGGGTGTGACAGGGAATCACCACCCTCCTCGCAGCTCGCCTTCTGTTCTAGAGAGGAGGCCTAACCCTAACCCTGAGCTGGGCTGGGAGGGATTTGGGAAGGCAGGGAAGAGGGGCAGGAAAGGGGCTTCCTCGGTGAAGGGGCAAGACGAGATCCGATGGCCATTCTGAAGCTGGAGGTGTTTGAAAGAAGAGTCTGTGGAGAGGAGGGGGAGAGGCCTGTGCCAGCCCTGCAGATGGCCACCGTGCACGGCAGAGCCCGTCCACCGTGGTGTGCTTGATGTCTGTGCCCGCTGGAACCTGCTGGAATATTCCTGGTCTGTTTTATGAAGGGATGTCCCTCACTGAGGATATTGACTCAGGGACGTTTCCTTTTACAGTCAGGATGGCCTCCATCAGACCAATATTGTTCTCGGCCCTTTTTTTGTTTTGTTTTGTTATCTTGGATAAACAGAGAGAGGCTGATTCATTTTTCTAGAAAAACAGGATGCACTAAAATACTGCAAGTGATAATGAAACAGGGATGCTCACGTATGATAACGTTTACAGAGGGGCCAAACAGTGCCCGTAGCGCACACCTTGCATGTGCCCCCTCCGCCCGCCCCAGCCTTGGCCTAGCTGCTTGTTTCTCCAGGTCTCAGTTTCCTCAGATGTCAGATGGGGACCCATGCCACCTACCAGCTGCCCACCCTGGGGAGCTGATAAGCATGTAATGCCAAGGACCCTCAGGCCTCTCCCCCGGTGTGTGCGTGCGGGGTGCACTCACAGTTGGAGCAGTGTATTTACAGTGGTTTAGAAAACAAAATGCTTTGTGTTAAGGAAATGTTTAGAGAGAAGTGTGGTGATTTCCCCTGTAGCCACCATCTCCCCACTTCAGCAGTGACCCCTCCCACTTTTAGAAAGGCTTTCACATTTGTTAACTACTAACTAAATGATTTTAAAGCAGTTTTCCAGGTAGCAGGTAATTTTGTGCATAGAGTTTGTAAGTCTGGTAAATCAGCGAGCCAAGAAGAAACCTTTTCTAATGTGGTGGAGACCTGTGTTTTGAACCCAGATCTCACAGCCGAGTTTTAGGAATTTTTCCACTGAATCAGAACATGCCTGCAAATCTTCTATTAGAACGTCTTCTTTTGAACGATCTTCTTGTAGTTTGTAAAAGACTTCCTGGATCAAAGTGGCCTTACTAATCTTGGAACAAAGGCCCTGAATCATGCATGTTACTCCAGATGATAGCCCTTGACGGTCAGTGACGTTGCCGGAAGCCTGTGAGGGAGAGCTCAGAACTGGCCTTCCAGGTAGAAGAGAAATAACACCTGATGCTTGAAAGCAGTTCAGGAAAGACTTCTCAAGAGAGACCCAGTGAAGGCCAGGTTCATCAGGCAATGAGAAAACGTCAGAATGGGTTCCCTGGGTGGGGAAGTAATGGGTTTTCTCATCTCCTCTCCATCCACCTTTCGGCCTCATTTTTGTTTATATTTTACAATTTGTTTCACCATGAGCCTATTTGTTCAAAAAATACTAAAAGAATGTAAGTTACTAAAATCAGAGAAGTCACGCGGGGTGGAGGTTGGCTGCACGTAAGCAGAGATGCTCTTTTCCGTGGCCTGTAAGCCTTCCCCTCGCCTGCCGCTGGCCTTCAGCTGTGGACGTGGTCCCTGGCTCTGGCTCTGCTTTCTCATTCCCGGTGGTGGGCAGTGCTGCCCACCTTCATGAAGCCGTTGCGTTAGGCCAGGTGGGCAGATGGCCGAGCACTGCCCTGGTCAGTCCTGTGAGCTGACCCGTTCTTGGCTCTGTTCCGCCTTGGACTTCCTCGGGCCCTGTCCAGGCTTTGGGAGACAGGACAGCAGCAGAGTGTCCCCGGAGAGCAGGTGTGGTTCAGCTCCCCACATCCTCTGCTCCACTGCCAGCCCGCCTGCTCCTGCTTTGGAAGAGGAGTGATTACGTATTTCAGAATGGCTTTCAGATAGCACTGGATCCATCTGAGGTTCAAGGCTGGAAATAATTCAGGTGGAGACAGGTGCGTCAAGCAAGCAGGTGCAGGAATAAAAGGCATGTAGGAAGAGAGGTTTCGAAGGCCAGTGGGGTGGGTGTGAGTGCAGTGGCCCGGGGAAGGGGTTGGGAGGCGGTGTGGAAACCGACCTCTGGGGCAACCAGCGGAAGGGGTGACTCCTGTTTCCCAGGCTCGTCTGTGAGTCACTCGTCCCCCTAATATCCTGCCTGTGGAGAAGCTCAGTGCTGCAGCTCATGTCCTCTTACCTCGGAAGCCGTCAGTGACCCAAGGCATCAGGATCTCTTGATGCCATTTCCTTGAGAAAGAGGTATCACTTAATTGGCAGGCAGCAGGGGTTTCTAAGGGAGTCACGCAAACACGATTCATCGTATTTTGGCAAGTACAGAGGAACAGGGACGTTAACTCCAGATAATGCCTTTCTGCTAATGATCCTAAGTTTTCCAGTGTGAAATAAAGATGATCCAGCTACCAGGGTAGACTGTGGTAGGTAGTCAGGTTTGTTTTTGTTTTCTGGTTTCTTCTTTGTGCTGGAGTGAAGTCAGCACTGAGCTGGTGCTCAGGACAGAAGGGTGCTTCCTGCTCAGAGCTCGCTGAACACACAGGGAGCTGACCTCAGACTCTGGGTGCTCCCTCTGGACTGAGCGGCAGCGAGCTCGCTGATCCCCGTCAGGCTGCGTGCAGGTCTGCGAGCTGAGTCCTCCCAGTGCCTCCCTGCTGGATCAGGCAGTGCTTATCAGGATCTCCAGTCGGGAACACCGCTGGGGGACAGCCCCTCGACCGATCGCGGGTCTTCCTAAGTTAGTGAGGCGCTGGTTCTGGGGTTCCAGACCAGTGTCTTGGCCCCGACTGCACGGGGATCCTCGCCAGGTCAGCCCCTGAGTCTTCCTCCTGTGCCAGGTGGAAAGTGTCTGCCAAGGCGGAGGGCTCAGTGCAAGCCCGGGGGTAGTGTGGAAGCGTGTTCTAGATCAGAGTGAAGGGCCCACTCGTGAGCAGGACTCCTTCTGGGGAAGGCAAGTCTGCACCTCTGCGTCCCGTGGGGTCTGCCCTGATGTTCAGGAGGCGAGAGGAAGGGGGACAGTGTTGTGAGAGAGTTAGCAGCGCTGCAGACCCTGCCATGACCGTCAAACCGGGCCCCCCGGGAGCCTCCAGCCCCGCTGCCCCCTCACAGCTCACTGCCCAGCACTTCTCTGCTGCCCATTCTGCCCTCCTGGAGTTCCCGTCCCATCCCTGCCCATTAAGGCTCTTGGGTACCCGTTCAGATGTTGAGTACTCGGGCAGATGTCGGTGATTCCGCGGGGTCTTCGTCGTGGCCACCTGGGATCATCCCTCCGGCCCTGGCAAGGTCAGTGACGCTCCCTGAACAAGGCTGTGGGTCAGCGTGGGGACCTTGTTGAGCTGCTTACCTCTGTCACGGGCACGAGGTGCCCGGGCCAGCACAGAACTGAGTGGGCGGCCCTGTTGGGGTTCAGCTTCACCCGAGCACCGGGTGCCCTGTGGTTGGCCTCGGGCTGCGGTTGGCCCGGCCCTCTCTGTGTCTTTGGCCTCCCCGAGGCTTCACCTTGACCTGTACGGCTAGTGGGCTGCCCAGAGCCAGGGCCTCTCCGCTCTCCAGCCTCCTGCCTGCTGTGTAAGTCGGAGAGCAACAGGTGAGTGAAGAGCGAGCAGGGCGGCTGCCTGTGGGAGTCCGGCTGAGTTCCTGCAGCCCCTGACCACTGTCCTGTTGGGAAGCCGAGCGGCCCTCTTGCCTCTGCCTCAGCCACCCTTCTGCTGCTTTGAGCAACTGCTGTTTACAGCTCAAAGCACTCTTCATTTATACTGTGTTGGAGGCTGTTCACCCACGTTGAGCGAACGTGAGGTTTCTGAAATGTGCAATTAGCACGAAGAGCGGCCATTTGTAACTTTAGGGCGTAACAGCTGGGTTCATGATGCCAGCGGACGCAGACACCCACAGAGGGTCCCCAGTGGGGTTCTCCTAGTCTACGGGTTACCAGGCAGCACTTGAGCCCTGGCGGACGAAAATGATACAAAACAAGCTCTAACAAAAAACTTCATTTCATTTTTAAAATCATTTGTGAGACTGAGCAGGTATGAATTTGGTACTTTGTTTTCAATGGCAAAAAACTAGGAGTCAAGAATTTCAACGTGGATATTATGACTTACGATGGGTGACACAGAATGGCGGTTTGCAGGTTTTTCATACTAGAAAGACGAGCATCTCGAAGGAAGGGGGAAAGACTCCCGTCCCACGTGAGGCTAGACGTTCTCTTCCCTGTGTGAGTGCACGGCCTCGCTGCTGTGATTTCTACCCGTGCGAGTGAGCTGTGGGCTCGAGGCTTCACCAGGGCAGGATGGCACAGATGGACCCTGTGGGGGGAATGTTGCTTTTGGTGTCGCTGGAAGTGAGACAGATGAGGACCTTGGAAAGGAAGGCTCCTATTTCCTCTGGAAACTTTTATCTTTGTTTTCTGGGTGACGGTGAAAACAATAGTTGGCTGTGGAGTTTCAATAATCAAAGAAGAGGAAACAGCGTGTGAGTGGCTGTGGCTGGTTGGCTGGCCAAGCCTGGCCCTTTGGAAGGTGAGATGAACCGAAGTCGCGCTGGCAGTGTCCTAGCACCAGGGTGGCACCTATTTTCTCTAAAGGGCCAGGTGTGCGTATTTCAGGCTTTGCAGGCCATGCGGTCTGTTGCCACCAACTCTGCTTCTGTGGGAAAGTGGCCTCCCGTCCCATGTGAACAAGTGCGTGCAGCTGGGTCCTGCCCCATGCAACTGGATGTGTGGATGCAAAAATTTGTATTTTCGGGCTGGGATTGTAGCTCAGTGGTAAAGCACTTGCCTCGCATGCGTGAGGCCCTGGGTTCGATCCTCGGCACCACATACAAAGCAATAAAATAAAGACATTGTGTCCATCTACAACTAAAAAAATATTTAAAAAAAAAAAAAAAAATTTGTATTTTCATGTGTTGCAAAATATTCTTTTACATTTGCGCCAGTGATTTAAGACTGTAAAACCCATTCTTAGATTGCGTATCATGCAAAAATAGGTGTTGGAGGGATGGGCGCGGCCATGATCTGCTTGTGCCCTTCTAGGGAGTTGGCAGGACGACTCCTTGGGTGTGTGCAGTAGGAGCACGTCCCATGCTCAGTGCATTTTACATCGTTGGATTTGTGAGAAATCCCCAGCGAAGTCTGGTTGGTCCCAGGAATCCAGGGTTCCTGTCCTTTCCCCTCTGACAGCTGAGTGGCCTGGTACCTTGGCAGCTCGTCTGGTTTGTGGTGAGATGGTCCTGCAGGACTTCTGAGGCCTCGCACAGACCTCAGTGTCTCCGACGCGTCATCACTTGTGCATCAGCTCTTTTCTCTGATGGTCATTTTTGTAGCTCACCTTCCTAAAAACCGCTTAAATGTTGTTGAGAAACTAGTATGTGCTAACTGTGCAGGTTTTGTTGTGTGTGGGGGGAGGAGGAGGAGAGGGTAGTCAGAAAAGAAGAATGTCCATTCAGTAGCTCAAATGGAATTTTTCTGTGTTGTATAGTTTTTCTTACAGTTATAAAACAATATAATAGGCAACTATGTTTTAAAATGTATTTATTAAAAATAATTATATGAATTCAGAATTCATAAAAAATGCCAGAGGACCAGTTTTGGGTGATTCATGTTTATTTGTGTGTGTAAATGTTTCTTGAGCAGCTGCTGTGAGCCACGCTCTGGCTAGGCCTTCAGGACTGCCTGCCTGGTGAACCTTGTGTTCTCAGGGAACCTCCTGCTGGAGATGGGGGAGCAATTTGTTTGCTTTTCAGAAGAGGTCTGTGTACTCACTACTTATTTTTCTTTTCTTTCTTCCTTATTGTTTCCGTTAACTCTTGGCAAATATCTGAATAATGTTTTGAATTATCAGAGAAAATCTTAGGGTCTCTGTTGCCTTCCCAGCCTCCTGAAGTTGTTGGTCATTGGAGAGGATTCTGGCTCCTCACTGACGGAGTGAGTACACTCCTTTAAGTTACATCAGCTGTTAGGAAAGCCCTTCTATCTACTTAAAACTTTTTTTTTTTGGTACTGGGGATTGAACTCAGGGGCACTCGACCACTGAGCCACATCCCCAGCCCTATTTTGTGTTTTATGTAGAGACAGGGTCTCACTGAGTTGCTTAGTGCCTCGCCATTGCTGAGGCTGGCTTTGAACTCGCGATCCTGCTGTCCCAGCCTCCCAAAGTGCTGGGATTACAGGTGCTGAAAACTTAGGGAAGACCCTCTGTCTTGTCCCCTGCATTTCTTCAGTGAGCACTGAAGCCTGAGGGCAGGAGGCCGACGAACACACTGAGCCGCGCTGTTCAAGCTGTCCTGTGGCTTTCCCTGGATATCACAGATTTTATTTATTTTAGAAGAGAGTGGTGGTCTTGGGCTTTTAAGTAGAAAACTCCCATTGTAAGAACAGCACTGTGACCATGTAAGTAGCCTGCCGTGGCCGAAGCCGCCACTCCTGTGAATCCTCTCCAGACCTCCCTCTGCTCTTCTGCTACACAGAGTGGCTGCCTCTCCGTTGTTTTTAATAAAATGAAGTCAAAACTGGCCTTGGACCTTCCCCGCACACATTTGGCCCTTCTTGGCACCCTCTTAACCCCATCCCAAACCTGCCGTCCAGCTAATTCCTGGGACTCTGACCTTCAAAGGATCTGCTCCTCATGGAGCGTTCCTTGGCTGCCCCGGGCTCCACTGTGGACCCCGCCCTCTGCAGAGCACCTGTCACTGGGTGTTTATGTCTTTGGGGTCCCATGTGAACAAGTGCGTGCAGCTGGGTCCTGCCCCATGCAACTGGATGTGTGGATGCAAAAGGTGGACATGGAGTGGAGGCAGGGTCTGCCTTGCCCACTCTGGCAGGAGTGAGCTGTTACTTGCGCCTGCCACTCCCCTTGGGAACCTCTGATGGCACAGAGGTCAGTAGCTTACCCAGGTGACTTCCCTTTAGCCAGCAGGGCTGGGAGGTCAACCCAAGCTTGGGTGACCTCAGAGGCTGCTTCTCACCTGGGCACTTTTGTTAGAGATTTATCAGTGTAAGTTACTGTTCAGGTGATTGAGTGCAAATACCGGTACTTCCTCATCTCACAGTGCTGTGTATCTTTTATAACCTGAATATTTCATTGTGTTTACTGTCTAGATTGAATCAACTACTATTTGAGGAAATGCTGGAATTTTAATGGTGCAAGCGTGTGTGGGGCCAGAGTATCTGGAATCAACACTGCCCTGGGAAAACCATGTGCCAGACTTAACTTTTATCCTCAAAGAGCTTGAACTTGGGTGGGACAGGAAAGTGCATATGCATAAACAGTCAGTATGTGTCTGATCTATTTTGGCTGCTGTAACAAAAACACATAAACTGGTAGCTTCTTCCTCACAGTTCTGGAGGCTGAGAAAGCCAAGATCAAGGCTCTGGCAGATTCAGTATCCGGTGAGGATCGGTTCCTCACAGATGGCTTCTCACTGGGTCCTCATGAGGTAGAAGAGACAGACAAGCTCGCTTTGGCCCGTTTTGTATCTTTTTTCTTTCTTGGTGGTACTAGGGCTTGAGCCCAGGACCTTGCACATGCAGACAAGGGCTTTACAATTGAGCCACACCCTCAGCCTTTACATTTTTGTTTTGAGACAGGCAGGGTCTCGCCTAGTCTCCCGGCTGTGCTTGACCTTGCGCTCTGCCTGCTCGGCCTCCTGGGTCTCTGGATTAGGGGTGTGCACCACCAGGCACTGCTCTGTGGGCTTTGTGAGGGTCCCATTCACGACCAGGCCCTCGGGATCTGATCACTTCCCCAAGCCTGTCCTGGGTGTAGTGTTTCCACGTGTGACCTTGGGAGCCCAGGACATGCTGACCATGAGAATGCAGAGCCTTGTGGCTTCGTTTTGTGTGGGGCCTTTCTTTGCACCTGGTTCTTCTGGCACCTGCCCTCACACCTGCCTCTGGCCAGCCCGTGTCCCATCTGAGGGGACTGGGGCAGTGAGTGAGGCCTGGGCAGCCCCCTTCAGCAGGAAGTGCAGCCTGTGGAGGGCCAGGGCCTCAGGCTTGCCTGACACCTGCCCCACGTCCTCTGCACAGAAGCACCAAGCAGCTGGTCTGCACATGGGCTGAAGACTGGGCAGGCGAAGGGACGCAGGTCAAGACAGCGCCTGCGGCAGCAGCTGGGAGGTCGGGCTGCCCTCCACCTCCTTCCTTCACTGCCTGCATTTGCTAAATCACAGCTGAAAACCGAAAACCTCAGGGCAAACGTGGACTTTCTCAAGTGAAATAAGCTGCTTTGTAGCTGGGGAGGCCGTCTGGATGACGTGTCAGATCGAGGCCAGTGTGGGTGCCTTCCAGGAGCACTGGGTGCAGAGAGGGTGGTGGGGTTTGCCCACAGTGAGCTGTGCTGAGGGGACCCATCAAGGGAGGTGGGCTTGGCGGTTGTCCAGCACTGCGAGTGAGGCAGGCTGTTCAACTTCTGCTGCCCAGTTGCTTATTGTACAGGGTTAGAGCATGAAACAGATACTAGGGAAATCAACAGCAAACAGGTTTTGCATTTGTTTTGTGTTTTGCTTTTGGTACCTGAGATTGAACCCAGGGTGCTTTACCACTGAGCTCCATCCCCAGCCCTTTTTTTTTGAGACAGGGTCTTGCTAAGTTACCGAGGCTGACCTTGAATTTGCAATCCTCCTTCCTTAGCCTCCAGAGCTGCTGGGATTATAGGCATGCACCACCATGCCCAGCTTGCTTTACAATTCATAAGGTGTAAAAATATTTTGCATGTTGCTGTTATGCTGTTATTGCTGTGGTTTATGAAGTGTAGAAAAGTTCTGCCCTTTAACTGTATTTCACGAACTCACGGTCTTTCTGATTATCTGAGTGTATCACGGATGTGACGTGGAATTCATGACTGATGGAGTCCCCTCACTGACCTCGGGTGTGGCCAGTGTGCTCCTGACGGAGGACTGTCTTGCTTCACAAGCTGTTGTTCTGTGTGTGACATTTTCGTCACACTAGTAGAGCATTTTACCAGGGCGGCGTTTCTTTTTCCCGTTGACATCATCTCATAATCCAGTCATTATCAGGAGAAAATGGCAGTTGATTTTCTGCATCACTAAGGACACGAACAGGGAAAACTGTGAAACACAGAACTTTCTGTGTCTGCGGGAGGAGTGTGACGGCCCTCTTGGCTTCCTAGGGGCAGGTCTCAGCTCTGGGGCACAGCAGAGACTACAGGACTGCAGGGTCACCCCAGAAGAGAGCTAAGGGGGCTGGGAAAGTCATTAGAGTACAGGAGAAGCCAACCCTCGACGATTAAATTATTAGCGTTATTAGGAAGGAACTGGCTTTGGAATTGTCTTTAAGCTGAAGAATCATAAAGCAGTATTTTATGTGACTATTTCCCTTTGTGTTTGAGGCTCATATGCCAAAAATTCTTCATAAATCTTCGTTAAGATGTCAGAATTCCTTGGGAAGCCAGTCTTCATTTGCATTCCCTTGTACAGTATTAACAAAAGACCCTTTATGTCTCCACCCAGCTTGGTTTTAGTCACGAACTCCATTTTCCTTTTATTATTTCATAACTCTGATTACTTGGCTGTGTGTAGTGAATCACTTGTGGGGGTCTTGGTGGGAAGCCACGTGCGGCACTGAACCCAGGGCAGGTGGGGACAGAGGGAGGAGGCCGCCGTGGACCCTTCTCCCTCACAGTAAGACCTGAGTGTGCCCTCAGAGTCTCTTCTCGTTAGATTCTTCAAATTCTTGCCCTAAGTTAATATTCTCTGAAGTCTGAAAATCGATTTCTACAGTTGAAGCCCAGAGTAGAAGAAAACCTGTTTTTTTTTTTAATGGTTTTAAAATGAGCTTTTCTCATAAATTATTTGAGTGTCAACCTGGTCGTTTTAAACAGTGATGAGAATAACTGTTGTTTGAGGGGTTAACTGACCACTTACAGGCCGTGTCGTGGTGCCTCCCGCCTCTCAGGTGGGGAGATGGAGTGCGCACCCAGGCACCTTATGACTGGGCGACTGGGGTTTCAGGGCTGCTCTGGGCCCAGAGTGAAAGTGGAGCCGCTGCGTGGCCTTGGGGCACACAAGTTGCTGCCCCTTGCGTCCAGGGGAGAGTTGTCAGCAGAGATACACACCACCTGAAATTCAGAGGCTTGAGAGGCAGAGCCAGCAGGGTTGCAAGTCCAAGGCTGGCCTGGGCACCTTAGGGAGACCCTGTCTCAAAATAGAATACAAAAGGGCTGGGGATGTACAGCACCCCTGGGTTCCATCCCCACATAGGAAGAGAAAGACATGCCAAGAATCCAAGGGATTTTAAGTATTCTTTTACATCGCGACTCTGGATGAGGAAGTCTGGGTTTCGCCCTTCGTTTTCCGACTCCCTTCGGGTCCTGCGTAGACGCCCTCTTCTCCCCAGGGCAGCTCTGTTTCCTCCCACCTGCACTGTTCGAGGGCCTGTCAGTGGTATTGGGGGATTTTCTAGTGGGGCCTGGAGTGTTGCTCGTGGTGAATGTGCGGATCAGATGTAGCTCAGGCTCAAAGGGAGTTTAAAATAAAGTCGGACGGAGTGGAGACCTGCCACGGCCTCTAGAGCAGATCTCTGGACTAGTGTCACTTGGAGGAGCCTTCACTGCAGCCTTGGCGGCTTGCTTACCTGACTCCCTCCATGCCATATGACCATGTGGCTGCTTCCGCGCTGTGCGCTTTAGGATTGTTGGTTGGGTTTGTAAACTTGTGTATTTTTTTTTCTCAAGTAGAGGATATTTAAAAGGTTCACAAAGGAGCAGGAACTTGGAAGAAAGATCTAGAAGGTTTTTTCATACCCTGGGTCAGTGCAGATTGACTTTCAATGACGTTGTATGGCGGAGAGTTGGGGAATGTACTGGTTTGGGGCTGGGTGTTAACTAGAGAAGGCTTAGCCATGAACCGTCAGAAAAGTCCTCAGATGAAAGGAGGGCCGGCCATTCATGTCCAAGAAAAAGAGAAACGGCAAAGGTGGGTCACCTGGGTGCTTCTTTTGAAATATGTACACATTTCTTAAAGTTCATGGATTTTTGAGTTCAGGACTGTCGGCTGATTAGAACTCAGCGTAGCTCGATGTACTACAGAGACTCCATGATCTTGGGGAGGAGTTGTTTAAATGAGCCTCCGTCTTCCTCCGGAGTCTGTAACTGGACAGACCCTGGCAGGGACTGCTTGTCTGTGCTCCACCTCATGCCAGCTGGGGATCTGGGTGGGGGGCTGGCCATTCATTTCCAGGCGGCTCACTCCTGTGCCTGGCAAGTTGGTCTCAGCCATCAGCGGGGTGCGTTGGTTTCGCTCCATGCGGCTTCTCTGGGGGCTGCTGCGGCCTCCACATGGTAACTGGGTTCCAGGGCTAAGCATTCCAAGAGGCAGAAAAGAGAAGCTGTGGGTTTCTTAAAACTCAGGCCTGGAAACTGGCACAGCGTCACATTTACCAAATTCCATTGGTCAAGCAGTTTACAATCTAAATTTTAAATAGGCAATTTCATGACTTATAACAATACTTTCTTTGAATTTTGTTTAATTATCAAACGAGCTCCTCCAAGGTGGCCCTTGCCTTGGGGAAGACGGGCATTTTTACACCAGGGAGTAAAGCAAGGTGTCACGCCCGTGGGGTTTGGGCAAGTGTGTTCACTGTTCCCATTCAGGTAAGAGAAGTGGCAAGGGATGAGACTCAGCTGGAGCCACTTGGGGCCGAGGGCACGCTCATGGGGCTTAGGGTGAAGCCAGCAGACCCCTGCTGCCTTTGGTCCTGTGGCTTTATGAGCTTAGCTGGGACTTCTTGGTGCCTGCTGTGTTCCACCCAGCCTCCCCTGACAGGCCACAGGGCCACTGGCCACGGTGTAGCAGACGCTTGGGTGTGGCTCTTGGTTCCTAACAGTGACATCACTGGCGAGGGGATCATTATTGACATTGTCCTGCTGGTTGATTACCCTGTGTGATAAATGCCTTGTCCCTATTTAAAGATGCTCTGCAACCCTTGGAATCTTGATGTCTTGAATGAACTGCCGTTGCTGCTCCTGTTAGCACTAGCATAGATACTATCTTGGTGTATTTGGCTTTTAAATTTAAAAAATGGATTTTATGGTATTCTTAAGTGTTTTCATTTGGATGTGACCACACTGTCACGTTGGCAGTGACTCATTTCCACTCGACACCATTTAAATGGTTTTGAGACAGGTCACGATGAGCACGGTTGCAGGGCTGTCCCCTCTTCTCAGCCCAGGCCAGCTGGCAGCCAGCATGCACTGTTTTTTAATTTTGGAAGGGTTTTGCCTGGGCAGAGACTCACTCTTTTAACCAGATCCTGCCTTTCATCTGTTTTTGATGGCAGTAGACCATATTTCCCAGCCACTTGCAAACAGTGCCTGTCTGGCGGGATTTCCTGGACACAGAGCCCTTGACAACCATTACTGGCCAACTTTTTTAACTTCAGTGATTAACCTGGTTATTTGTTCTGTGTTTTCTGCCATGGGAACCATAAGCTTATCCTTCCAAGACTAGCAAAGGGTCAAAGAATAATCCTTTTGCTAATTAAGCCTGTTGTTTTCCCCAGTCTATTCACTTTGGTAAATCAAATCTTCCTTCCAGGATCTAGCTGGTAAGCTGCAGGTGAATCTAGGTAGAGGGATGTGAATTTCTGAACCAGATTCCTGTGGCACCTTGCCCTTGGCCATGGCCGTTTTGCAACCCTTATCTCACAGATTGACATAATCCAAACACGGCAGAGAGGGAGCATCAGTGGAGTTTGATAAAACATGTTGGTCAATTAGAGATAATTCCATAGTACAAATATTGTTAAAATTACTCTTGTGCACAAACAACAGTTTTAAAAGTCCATATATAATGAGTTATTCTCTGTAATATGACTATAGTTTTTTCACTCTATAAAGATAAACAAGAGGTCGGGCTGAGGATGTCGTGCAGTGGTAGAGGGCTAGCCCAGCACGCATGAGCCAGGTGGGATCCCCAGCACCAAAAAACAGAAAAGTAAAAAACAAACCAACAAAAGCAAAAAATTAGCATTTGTGCTCTTTGGCCAGTGGTACTGATTCTGGGACTCTGTGCCTAAAGAAATAACTCAGAATGCTGAGAAAAGTGTATGCTCATGGATGTTTATTCAAGCACAATTTGTAATGAAAAAAGAAAAATCTGGATGTCTAATAGCAAGGAACTGGTTAACTAAATTAGGATGTTTAAGGAGAGTTTTTAATAGCCTGGGACTTTCTCCATTTTCTTTTTCCCCTATGTTTATTGGTACATTGTAGTTGTACATAATGATGGATTTGTTGTGACGTATTTGTACAAACACAAAGTAAAACAGTGTAATTTTGGCCGTTCTCACACCCCAGCATCCCAGCCCTTGGTCCCTTTCCTTTACTGATCATCCTTTGATTGTCATGAGATACTCCCTGCACATTTCCTTTTTCCTCTCTAGCTTCCACACTTAAAAAAAAAATACGACCCTTGACCTTCTGAGTTTGACTTATTTTAGTGTAGGACTATTTTTATGATGTTAAAAGGGGAGGAAAAGTAGATCATATGTTTTATACAACATAATCATGGCCATGAAAATATTATGCATTAGAAAAGAAACATGAGGGGCTGGGATTATGGCGCAGTGGTAGCGTGCTCGCCTAGCATGCGGGAGGCACTGGGTTCGATCCTCAGCACCACATAAAAATAAAATAAAGATATTGTGTCCACCTACAACTAAAAAATAAATATTTAAAAAAAAAAAAAAAAAAAAAAAAGAAACATGATTGGCTTGGGAGGCTGAGGGTGGAGGATTGCAAGTTCAAAGCCAGCCTCTGCAATTTAGCAAGGCCCTAAGCAACTCAGTGAGACCTTGTCTCTAAATAAAAAATTACAAAAAAGGGCTGGGGATGTGACTCAGTAGTTAAGTGCCCCTGGTTCAATCCCCGGTACCAAAAAGAAAAAAGAGACATGATAAGAATACAGGAAGGAATATAACAAATCTTTTCAAAACATAATTGGACTTCTTTATTGTTTGAGTGCTGAAATACAGAAGCTCCTCATCCTGCAGGTCAGAATGCAGTTGGGTGTGCCTGCAGATTCCCCATGGCCCATGCCTGCCGTTTTCCCTCCCACGGAGGGGAACTGGCCTGGCTCAGGGTAAGGAAGCTTCTCAGGACATCAATTCCTTGGTCCAGAGATCCTGACTTTTCTCAGGTGGAGGAGTTCTGAGGTTGGCAGGTGAATTACATAATGAAACCACTTCTGAACTCACGGAAGGGGCCACTAGAGGATTGTGACTTGGAACGTCCTGGAGGACCCCAGCTGCTGGACTTGGTGCTCCCACTGTGGACAGTCAGCCCTCAAAAGGGGGAACAGGGCTGCTGGTAGTGGAAGGCTGGGGAGGTCTGCTGGGTGGCACCTGGGGCAGGCCACGTTCTCTTTCCTGGTGGGGGTGGTGGATGTGCGTGATCCCGATGCCTCCGCTGTCATTTAGGAATGTGGCACAAAAGACAAATTAGCAAGAAGATCTCACTAGTCCCTAAGACGCCCCCCAGGAGGTCTCACTAGTCCCTAAGACGCCCCCCCAGGAGGTCTCACTAGTCCCTAAGACGCCCCCCAGGAGGTCTCACTAGTCCCTAAGACGCCCCCCAGTTTCTCAACACCTGGATGTGCTTGGAAGGACACTGACGTTCTGTTTGCTAGGAACAATGTGTGTGATCCTGACGCGGGTGGAAGATCAGGGCGCCTTGATTTAAGAAGGCGTGTGCGATGACGGCTCTCAGAAGCACAGCTGCTGTGATGCGTGATGCCATTTATTCAGGGGGTCAGGCTGCTCAGGAGACATCTGCCGACAGAGGGCTGCCCCAGGGCTTCGTGGAGCACAGTTCTCTTTGCAGGAGGTACTCGCTGGGGCAGATGTGGGAGGACTGTGGTGCTGCAGCTGGAGACCGTGGCTAGAGCTGTCTGGGATGACTTCTGGGGAGCACTGGAGACCCCCATGTCGTCATGACCACGTGTCAGTTACACAGATTTGTTGGGAATGGAGCAGGCTGTCGTAGATTCTGAGCACCTTTGCAAGACTCTTGGGAAGCGACGGTGCTGAGGTCTCATGTGGAAGTCAACTGTCCCTACGGAAAAGTCTGTTTAAAGGAGATTTCCCCACAAGGGCTCAAAACTTAAAATACAAAAATCCTAAAACTTCTAGCTCCGAAGTGTCACTGAAATGTCAAGAAATTTATCAAAATTTTGTTCTTCTTTCTTCTTTTTATTTTGGTTGTTTTGACAGTGCTGGGACCCAACCAAGGGCCTCATCTACACTGGGCAAGCGCTGCACCTCCGAGTTAAATCGCAGCCCGGCTCTTTTTGGTTTAATATGAAAAGCCTAAGCAAGCAAGCCAACTTCTTGTAAGCATGAAACTACGGGGATGATCTAGGCAGAGTGCCATGGCTGTCCCCCTTCACCCCTCACCGAGTGCAGGTCACAGTGATTAAAGACACCACTCGATTTATTTTGTTAAAGATCAAAAATCCTTGGTGATTCTGTTCTCCATGTTTCCTGTCAGTTGAGTTTCACCTCCTTGAAGGGGTCTGGGAAGGAAGCCGGACAGTCGGGAGGTAAGAGAACAAAAATACAGAAAATCTAAGCTTACGTAGGTGTAGGCTTGGGACATCCAGCTTGGTAGACAAAGGCAGCAGCTAAAAGCAAGTGTTCATTGTCTTGAGCTGAAGCCCAATTTCAGAAAATGGCTGTCAAACAGCTTGTCTGCCCCCTTCTCAGCATGGG
The DNA here is from genome assembly GCA_028644305.1 of Xerus rutilus. Lineage (NCBI taxonomy): Eukaryota > Metazoa > Chordata > Mammalia > Rodentia > Sciuridae > Xerus > Xerus rutilus. Next base: position 195,984 of record CM053409.1, on the reverse strand, counting down.
GAGATTGCTTCAGTGCCAGGAAGTACCCCCTCCCGCTGTCTAATTTTTTTCCATCTCTGTCGAGTTGTGATTGGACCTCAGAATGCTAATCTCTAGGTGTGAGCTGGCCCAGGCCAGCAGGGGGACCCGAGGGTCCTGTGGGGTCCCATAAACTCACAATGAGCTGAGCACGTGAGCTGTGGGGACCAGCCACCTGCATCTGTTTAGAAGGAGGTGCCTTACTCTGCACTCAGCTCACAGAGGGGTTCTTGGACTCCTAGCCTTCTTTAAAATAGCTTTATTTAATTTTAGACCCAGATGCTTAACAGTTTGAGTATTTTCTTTTTTCTTTCATGGGATACTAAAAAAAGGTCTAAGAAAATTTTAGCTGGAGCCAGGTGTGGTGGAGGATGAGACACGAGGATCCGAGTTCAAAGCCAGCCTCAGCAACAGTGTAGCACTAAGCAACCCGGAGAGAGCCTGTCTCTACATAAAACACAAAATGGGACCGAGGATGTGGCTCAGTGGTTGAGTATCCCTGAGTTCAATCCCCGATACAAAAAAAAAAGAAAAAAGGAAAAAGAAGAGAAAATTTCAGCTGGGTGCCTGTTGCATGCCTGTAATTGCAGCCACTTGGGAGGCTGAGGCAGGAGGATCACAAGTTTGAGGACAGCCTTAGCAACTTAGAGAGGCCGTGTCTCAAAAAATAAAAAAGGCTGGGGATATGGCTCAGTGTTAGAGCACCCCAGTACCAAAAAACAAAAAAAAGGAAGAAGAAGAAAGAAAGAAAGAGAAGATCTGAGGCGTGCTGTTGGCTTGGTGCGGGCAGCTGCTGCTCTCCTGTTGATGAGCTGTGGGAGCTTTGGGCAAGTCTCTTAGGTATCTGAGCCTTAGTTTCCTCCATCACGTGATGGGGGCTGTCTTGGTGTTTTTTTGTTGCTCTAACCAAGTGCTGTAGTCAGGGTGATCCATAAAGAACAGACATTATTTGGTGTACGGCACTGGAGGCCAGGACGTCCAAGAGCATGGTTGGTCCTGCGGGGCCCCTGCCTGGGCCCCGTGCGGCATCACCGCATGGCAGAGGACGGCACGTGGAGAGATGGGAGGTGGGCCGGAGCGAGCTCCCTTTCATAACAAAAGCACCCCCTGAACAACCCATTAATCATTGATTCACAAGTGGCTGAGGCCACTCCAAAGGTCCTGTCTCCAGATACCATGAACATGTGACTTTGGGGATTAAGTTCTAACAGGAGTTCTGGTGGACTCACCCAAACCATAGTAGGGACCATATTTTTTTCTCCTCGGGGTTATTGTGAATGTTAAATGAGATAATAATACAAGTAAAATTCTTGATCTTTAATGAGAGACCAACAACTGGGAGGCAACTGGGTCTAAGAACTTCAGGAAATGATCTCCTTTGTATTTTTTTTTTGGAAGGGGTACTGGGGATTGAACCCAGGGGTGCTTTACCACTGAGCTGCATCCCCAGCCTTTTCTGTTTATCATTTTGAGCCAGGGTCTCACTAACTTGCTTAGGGCTTGCCAAGTTGCTGAGGCTGCCCTGGAACTTGCCATCCTCCTGTCTCAGCCTCCCCAGTTGCTGGGATTACAGGTGTGTGCCACCACACCCGGCTTCATTTGTGTTCTTGACTTGGGCTTTCTGCTGTGACTTTTGCATTGATTTTTGACGTGCTGTGGAGGAACAGATATGGTGAGGCATCTTCAGAAGAATTTGCCTGTGCTCAGGTTGTCACTGTCCCTGGGCTGGACCCACACCTGAAGGTATGTGCTTACTCATCTGCCAGTGCTGCTTATTTTGATTTAAGCAGAGAACCCCGTGTATCTCCAGTCACCCAGGAGTGGCCATTTCTATAGGAAAAAAACAGTCACTCACATACAGAAAGATCTGCAACACAGTTGTTTTTCCAAGGGAGATTTCTGTGTGCCTTTAGAAGCTGATCAAAACCAAACAGCCAACACGAAGGTTTCAGCACACACGTCCAGCCGCACAAGGTGCGGGGTGTCCACAGCGGTGCAGTGTCTGGCCTTCACTGTTCATAGTTCAGATTCAAGCTCGGGAGGCGTATGCTGGTGTCAGCGAGCACGGCTTCAGTGCTCTTGGAGTCTCTCCTTTCCAGTGCGTTCCTGGGTGAGAATTTTAGGGAGCAGCAGGGTGTGGCAGAGTCACTTGTCAGCATGGGGGAAAGGAAGGTCCTTGTTGATGTTTGGTTTTCTTATCAACAAAGTAGTTATTGGCGTTGGCCAGCGCAGAGTGACTGGCATCCAGGCTTGCGGAGAGCTTCACTTGGGAGCTTTGATTTCAGGTGAACTGCAGTGGCTGTTTTTGTCTTGATAATAACGAAAGCGAGCGCTCTGTGATGTTCTCAGTCAGACTTGGTTTTAAGGCCTTGTGTGTCGTGGGTGTCGGTGGGAAACTGGGACAGGTCTGCTGGGTAACTTGCCCAAGTTCATGTGACTGGCAAGCGTAGGAGCCAGGACTGAGGCAGACTGGCTCCGGCCTTTCAGCGGCTATCCAGCAGCTCTATTTTATAGGTAAATGAAGAAACTGAGGGGAGGGAGGGCCAGGTACTTGAGTCAGGTCGCACAGTTGGTCAGTGGCGGGTTGACCATTGGCCAGATCCTGCCCGACGCCCCTGCCCACGTCACTGCCTGTTAGGCAGTATGGGGCGGTCCCGAGGCTGGAGTGCAGCTCCGCAGGAGAACCCGTTCCATCCCCAGCACCCCCAATTCCATTGTCTCTTGCTTCCCCAGGTTATGGAGTCCCCAGAAGGGGCTCCCCTTCTCAAAGCTGTCCAGTGCACCCACCTGGCGCAAGGCCTCAGAAGCCCAGGGCTAACTCCCAGGTGGAGAATGGTCCCCAAGGGAGAGGCAGATTCCTGAAGCTGCAGGCTTTTCAGCGGCGGGGCCCAGATGGCAGCGCAGGAATATCTTGGCTTGTCTCTGGAGAAGAGCTTGGTGACCTTCAGGAGAGGCTACTCCAGGCCACTCAGTCCCTCCCTCCCTGGCTTATTTTTAGAACTGGAGTTTACAGGGAGGTGTGTGTTGACTCTACTGACATAGAATCAGAATTCTGGGCCCTCCACGGCCAGGGTGCCTCCCCGGGCGCTACCAAGTTAAGGAGGACTTTGAACCATAACATCAAGAAGTCTCCTGAAATGTATTTTGAAATTTGAGACCAACAAGAATTGGGAAGGATTTTAGTGTTAAAAGAAGAAGAAATATGGAAGTTGTGACTTCTGACAAAATAGTATGAAATGTCACACTTGGGAGGAGAGAGAATCTGAGGACCCACCGCAGCCCTTAGCTGGATTTAAGAATCTTTGCACCCGCCACGTTCGTTTGTTTCGTGTATTCTTTAATGGAAGCATTTTCAAGCAAATACAGATTTAACATTCTACTCCTAAATAGTAAGATAGGTTTCTCTTAAAGATAAGAGCATTTCCCCATGTAACCAAATGACAATTTCCATATGTAACAAAATTAATATTTATTTATTCTTCTGCACATTTTCAAGCCTGAACAAGTGGTGAACGAGAGGGCGCTCTTGCGCATCCAGGCCTGCGGTGGCCGCCGCGTGGCCACGCGTGCCTGTGTGCTCTCTGCTTTTGCTAAGCTGCTGCAAAGCCAGTTACAGGCGAGTGGAGTTTCTCCCTGTGCACCAGCGGGTGACGTCTGAGAGTGAGGACGCCCCTTCACACGGTGACACATCCTGTTCGCCTGAGCACACTGCCTCAGTTCACAGCACAACCCGGCCTGCGGCCTCCTTCCCCGTCTCCAGCTGTTCCAGAGACACAGTTGGTCGCCGTCTGTGTGCTGCCCCAGCGCAGGGTCCAGGGAGCCCGCCTAACTGCATGCAGAAATTGAACTCGCTTGTGCCATTTTGTTTCTTTTCAGTGACAGTAGCTGCTGTGTGTGCTTGTGGCTAGGGTCACACCATGGCCTCGGGCCTGTGGAGGCGCTCCACCACCGAGTTCCACCCAGCGTCAACTTGCACATGGGTTCTTTATGATTCAGTTAGGTTAGATTTTTATTGATACAAGCATAAATGATTTTGAGAATTTACTACTGCATCACATTAAGCTAGAAACAGTTTCTTAATATCATTTAATACATCATACTCAAATATCCCCAATGGCCTGATGTGGTTTTCTCAAACCAACTATTGTGCACCATTCTTTTTTAAAAAACAAAGTAAAAAAACTAAGCTGTAGTCTTAATTTTATTTCTTTTTTTTAATGATGTGCTATTTTTTTTTATATCTTTATTAATTTTATGTGGTGCTGAGGATCGAACCCAGTGCCTCACACATGCGAGGCAAGTGCTCAACTGCTGAGCCACAGCCCCAGCCCCTTAATTTTATTTCTTGTAAATGCCTTGGGCTCATTCTTATGCCTCTGCTAGATGAAAACTACATCCTATTTCCTTTTATACAAATTACTTGAAAAAAGGGAAGCAATTTCTCTTAATTACTCTAAAAAATGAAGCAGAAGTATTACAGGAAAACATATAAATCATAAATACGCTGCCCGATGAATTTCCACAAATTGGCTATGGCCACGTAAGTAGCTTTCAGACTGAGGAAGGGACTTCCTCAGCCAGGAGGGCCCTGCCACCCTGCCAGACCCTGGGGCCCCAGAGTGACCCTTCCCCTGGGCGTCACTGCTGTGTCCCTGACGGGAAGCATGAAGCAGGGACGCTTGACAGGTGTGTGTATCTCAGCCGAGTCATGGAAGCCCCGTTGAGACGTCCTGGACGATGTGCTGTGTGCTCGCACATGAGGTGAGTCCCGCAGCCATGGTCTCCACAATGGTCGCTCTTACCCGCTCTGCCTCATTCCTGAGAATTGGGATTTCATCCAAAACTCTAAAGATTAAATCATCAATAGAACTCAAAGGGCACTTTGTCTCCATCTGGGGAAACGCTCTAATGACCTCGGCCCAGGCTGTGCTGACAGGGAGCAGTCAGTTACAGGGCCTCAGCAAGGCATTCTTAGAGTTCTCTGGGGCCGGCAGTGCAGGCCAATGCAGGGAGAGAGCAACCCTTTACTGAAGGAGATTATTTTAATTAGTAACTCCCCCAAAATGCTCAACAGTCAGATAATGCTGCAGTCTCCCAGCTTCAGGGGCACATCATCACGATGAGCAGGCAGTTAGAAAACCAAAGGAGCCGGGCGCGGTGGCTCACGCTTGTAATCCCAGCACTTAGGGAGGCTGAGACAGGAGAATTGCGAGTTCAAAGCCAGCCTCAGCAACGGCGAGGCACTAAGCAACTCAGTGAGACCCTGTCTCTACATAAAACACAAAATAGGGCTGGGGATGTGGCTCAGTGGTTGAGTGCCCCTGATTTCAATCCCCAGTACCAAAAAAAAAAAAAAAAAAAAAAAAAAACCAAAGGAAGCCAGTGTGGTGGTGCATGCCTGAGACCCCAGTGACTTGGGAGGCCGAGGCAGGAGGATTGCAGGTTCAAGGCCAGCCTCAGCACCTCAGTGAGACCCTGTTTCAAAATAAAAAAGGCTGGGGGTGTAGCTCAGTGATTAATCATCCCTAGGTTCAATCCCCAGTATAAAAGTAAAACTAAAACCAAAGGAAACTAGGACGAGGACGTGCAGTCAGTTTAGCCTAGAGATTGCCTTTTGAGGGCTCGTTGACACGTGTGTGGCTGCTAACGCCGGCAGGCGAGCACCCTGCATGTTAACAAGCAGCGGCACGTGTGGGTCTCTGAGGCACCTGCAGCTGGCTTCCCTGGTCTTCTGCGCTCCAGGCTGCGGGCTCTGTGCTGCCAGGTGACTTCCCAGAGGGCAGCGCAGGTGGGGTGTGCCCCAGCTTCTCGCTCACTGCCACGCCACACGAATCAGGTCCGACGGATCCTGCGGTTGGCCCGCAGCTTTCGGAGTTGTGGCGGTCCACCTCCAGGGGTGTGGCTCTCCATGTGGCATGCCCTAGTGACTTAGTGGCTGAGGGACTTGCTAAAGTTAGAAAGTAGGACTGAACAGCTGGGTGGTGGCCCCTGCTCCTTCCCACCAGTTGCTTCAGACGGATGGAGAGGAGCCACCCAGAGTGCTTTGCAGCAGCTGTGACCTTGAACCAAGGGGCACTTTATTTTGGAAGCACACTAAGAATAGAAACACATGGGCTCCTGATTTTAAAAAATAAGTTGGAAGATTAAAACCTTTCTGGTACAAACAGCTCAGGTCACTTTTTAAAAACACAGTTTGGACTCAGGCCATGTGGACGTGTGTGGATTTCGTCCCTGTGCACACACATCCTTGCGTGCCTGCGTGTGGCCGGTGAGTGCTGACCTTGCCTGCCAGCTGTCCCTGTGCCCTGTCTCATCCGCGTGACTTCTGCTGTGGATGAACTTTGTCACCGCGATGCTTCAGAACCAGGTCTTCCTAGCATGGAGTTCACGTCTGCCCAGTGGCCTCAGCAGGGCCGCCTGCAGTGTTCTGGTGGCGGTCAGCTGGGCGTGCAGATGTTGCATGGTGTCCGCAGCCTGCAGTGTTCTGGTGGCGGTCAGCTGGGTGTGCAGATGTTGCGTGGTGTCCGCAACCTGCAGTGTTCTGGTGGTGGTCAGCTGGGCGTGCAGATGTTGTGTGGTGTCTGCAGCCCAGTGTGATTCCCAACAGTGCTGTGGGATCAGATCATAGGATGAACATCGACAGCAGAACCTCTCAGTTCCTGAAGGTGTATTTTATAGGAGGTTAATGATTCAGTGTGAAAGGATTACACCTAGGATAAATTAGAGAAATGTGGAGTTAAATTAGAACCAAAGTCTTCTTTTTTTTTTTTTTTTTTTTTTTTTTTTTTTTTTTTTAATATTTTTTCAGTTGTAGATGGACACAATATCTTTATTTTATTTATTTATTTATTTATTTTATGTGGTGCTGAGGATCGAACCCAGTGCCTCACACGTGCGAGGCAGGCGCTCTACCACTGAGCCACAATCCCAGCCCCCCAAAGTCTTCTTTATGTATGCGTATTGTATGAATTTTAGGGGGGAAATACAGCATTTGGTGTTTTTTGAACTTATTTGATACCGGAACTCTTTTGGGCACAAGAGTGTGTGTGGGGGGTGATCTTCGAGGACTAAAGTCCTGTGGAATATACTTGAAGGCACTCTGCCCCTTGGAGACAGCATGGCTGGGCCTGATGGCTGTGGTTGCCCGAGAAGTGGAGCCCAGCTCAGAATGCCAGATGAGGCTGCTGGGTGCTGCGATGTGACTGGCAGAGTGTCTTCCTCCCAGAGGCCACAATAGAATGAAATAAATAAAAAGGTGGGGCTATAGCTCAGTGGTTAAGCACTCCTGGGCTCAATCCCTACTACCAGGTTAAAAAAAAGGGATGTTAATAAACCTATTATGTAAAATCAAGTTAGTACTTGAAGTTGTAAAATGCTAGGTAGGGTCCATCGTGATCGTCCTCATCCCTGATCATTGTGAGGGCTGTGAAGACTGCGTGGCCACGCGAGCCGTGGTGCAGGGCCGTCGGCGTCGTGAGTACTAGTGCCAGCCCGTTCACCAGACCCTCGCTCTTTATCGTGTGCCTGCTGAATGCCAGGCGTGGTCCACTTTGAGGGCCCCAGCGTATGGTGTGTGGCAGAAGCTCAGCCAGCGCTTCTGCGGACTGGGACAGGGATGAAGGACACTGGTTTAGCTTGTTCCAGATGGAACTATAGGATTCTGTAGTGTTCCCTCTTCCTGGGACAAGGAAGCACAGGTCTTCCCCACTGCGTTTCCAGTACTTATCGATGAGGGTATTTAAGATGTGAATAAGGTCCCTTTGGCTCAGCTGCTGTTGGGAAGCCGGGGACTTGCTGGAGCCGACCCATAGGTGCGCCTCTTGGCTCATTCCTCCTGGCGTGATGGCTCAGGACCTGCTGCACGTGGGCCTTCTGCGTCCAGTCCCAGCCGCAACTACTGAGAAGCTGAAAGCTCCAACGAGTCTCCTTCAGGTTTAACCCATCCTAAGAAGTCTCAGGGAGGGCAAAGCCCAAACGTGTCCTGTAAGGAAAATGCCGTTCCCTCTGACGAGGATCATGGTTCCCGCCTTCGTTCCAAGTGAGTGGGTGTGGTGAAGGGTCTGCCGGCGGGGTGTCTCGGGGGGGACGCCTTGTGGCTGGTCACCAGATGGAATTGAGACCAGTATTTGTAGTGGATATATAATTAACGTGTGTGTTCAAAATGGAAAATACAGCTGCGGGGGGGGGGGTCCTCTTCCTTTAAATAATTAAAAAAAAGAAAAAGAATAGAAAAGAACAAGGCGGGAGGGACCAGGAGAAGACGCACAGTTCCAAGAACAAGCAGAGCTCTCTCTGCTCCTGCTCTTTGCCTCCTCCTGGTGAGGCAGGTGAGAGGACTGCAGCTGGGCGTCTCCAGAGCCGACAGGTGCTGGGTGCAGGGCACCCACACCGTCCTGTGAAGTGCGCACAGTGCCCAGGAGAGGGCTGCTCTGCGGTGCTGCCGCTCCTGGGTTCCCCTCGCTCCAGCAGCTGCCGGAGGCAGCCATAAAATATTGCTTGATTGTAGAATTTCGCTTATCCCCTTGGTCCCTGCTGCAGTGTCGCCCCCTCCCGGGACTGTGCTGGTTCAGGGAACCTTCAGGCTCGGCTCTCCAGGGAGTATTATGATGGCGCCTTTTCTTAAGTCACAGCTAAGGGACCGATGGCGTCCAGCCCCGAGCTCTGGCTGTGGAATTACTTGCAGAGGTTGTAATTAGCGGGTTTGTGTTCCAGTGTGGAATGCGCCTTTATTTTTCAAGCAGGAAGTGGGTTCTGTTGGGGTGAGGATAGCTTTCTTATTCTTTTTTTTCTGATTAGGAAAATAATTCTTGGTGTTCAAAATCAACAAAATGTACAAAGAAATCTAAAGCCTACTTCCTCATTCATATGTATTCGATTAACCAGATGGGATCATATCCACTCAACAATACATTACGGGCGTCTTTTCATTTGAACAAATAGAGATCTATGTCATTTATAGGATTGAACTCAGGGTGCTATATCACAGAGCTACATCCCCAACCCTTGTTATTTTTTATTTTGAGACAGTCTTACTATGTTTCTCAGGCTGGCCTTGAACTTGTGATCCTCAAGCCTCAGCCTCCTGAGCTGCTGGGATTACAGGAGTGTGCTGCTGTTTCCAGCTGGTTTGAAGGCTCCACAAACAACCTATCTTTCTCCTTAGTTGGTCTTATTGAGTGGCTTCCATTCCTCGTGATTTAAAAGGACTGCTGTAAATCTAGCCATTATGTTTATATTCCAAGCTGGAGCAAAGAAGGGTAGAAAGTAGGAGAGTCTGTGCATCCCTGTCTTTTTTCAAAGATCTTTTCTTTTTTTTAAAAAAAATTTATTTATTTTGACGTGGTGCTGAGGATCGAACCCAGTGCCTCACGTGTGCGAGACAAGCGCTCTACCGCTGAGCCACAACCCCGCCCCGTGCATCCCTTTCTTTTAAAGAACTTCCCCAGAATCCCACGTAGAATTTGTTTGTTGTGTAGAACTCAGTCCCTTGGCTAGACCTGGCGCCTAGAAATGGGAGCACAGACATTGCCAAGCAGCCAGCCACCTCCCCCTTCCTGGTAGTTCCCTACATACGAGCTTCTTGGAAGTCGAAATGCTGTATCAAGGCGTTTTCGAGGCTTTATTACATACTGATAAGCCATGGTGCCAACTTAAGTCTAGTAATATGTGGAAGCAACCCTTGGTTAGTTTGCAGGATCTTTTGTGAGCATTTTATGGTAATTTTAAGCTATTTTTCCCTGAAAAAGTTTTTCTTTTTCTTTTGTTAAAATCATATTCTGGGGCTGGGATTGTAGCTCAGCGGTAGAGCGCTTGCCTCGCATGCGTGGGGCCCTGGGTTCGATCCTCAGCACCACATACAAAGCAATAAAATAAAGACATTGTGTCCATCTACAACTAAAAAATATTTAAAAAAAAATCATATTCTGCCAGGTGCCAGGTGACTCTGGAGTCCAGAGCAGGAGAATCAAAAGTTCAAGGTCAGCCTCAGCAATTTAGCTAGGCCTCAGCAGCTCAGTGAGATCCTGTCCAAAGCGGTTCAGTGGTGGAGGCCCTGGGCCCAGGCCTCAGTACCTGGGGAGGGGACGTGCTCGTCCGCACAGGTGAGCACTCCTTTCCCGCGATGGGAAGGGCGTGTCCGAGAAGTCAGCCGTCATCCACACGCGTCCTCCGCTTCTGAGAAAGGGGACCAAGGGGACCGGCGGCTGCCCGGTGAATTGGCGAGCTCATCAAACCAAGGCCGCGTCTGTCCTGGAGGCCGCCGCTGGCAGGTGTGGAGGCCGGTCCGGCCCGCACCGGCTGCTTGGCGAGGCGTCCGCACCCTCCTGCACCCTCTGGGGCGAATCCCGCGCTTAGGGCGGGCGCGGCGGGAGCGCTTCCCCGCACCGAGCGCAGGGCGCCTCCGTTGCCGCCCGGGAGCCTCTGCGAGCCGCTGCCCGTTCGCTGCTGCGCATGCAGGCGAACAGCCGGTGCCGAGCACCGTGTCCCGTGTCCCCGTGTGCCCGTGTCCCTGTGTCCCCGTTTCTCCGTGTCCCGTGTGTCCCTGTGTCCCCTTGTGCCCGTGTCCCTGTGTGCCTGTGTCCCCGTGTCCCCCATGTGCCCGTATCCCTGGGTCCCCCCTGTGCCCATGTCCCGTGTGCCCCATGTCCCTGTGTGCCTGTGTCCCCGTGTCCCCCGTGTGCCCGTATCCCTGGGTCCCCCCTGTGCCCGTGTCCCGTGTGCCCCATGTCCCTGTGTGCCCGTGTCCCCGTGCCCCCCTTGTGCCCGTGTGCCCGTGTCCCCGCTTCTCCGTGTCCCCGTGTCCCGTGTGGCCCTGTGTGCCCTGTGTGCCGGTGACCCCCGTGTCCCCGTGTGTCCTTGTCCCGCGTGTGCCCGTGACCCCCATGTCCCCGTGCGAGGCTTGCCCGCTGGCCCTCACGCCCAGGCCTCGGCCTTTGCGGGGCGCCTCACCTGCCCGCGCCTCGCGGTCCCCTAGGTCCCCTAGCGACCCGGCTGGGCCAGGACCGCCCCTCTGATGGCGGGCGGCATCCAGCCGCACCGGGCTTCCCGGGTCTCCGAACCGGGCTGCGGGCTGCGGCCCCTCGGGAGTTGTGCGGGGGCAGCGCCGCAGCGCGGGCCCTGCCGCAGGACGAGGAGAGCGCTCGCGTGCAGCCGCAGCCGGTTTCCCGACTTGGCCTGGGTGGCCAGGCCTTCCCCGCTTCTCCTCATCAGCTGTAAGATCAGATCATCTCCCCCAGGGGAGGAAAGCGGCTGGCCCGAGTCCCCTTCACCTGTGATGCTCCAAGCGTTCCTCAAACACAGGTGGTCATTCCAGTGCGAAATGGTAGTGAAAACTAAAAATCTGCCGTATGGCTGCGTATCTTCATGGCCTCTGTTGAGCTGAACTGTCAGAATTCTGTACAGGACGGGTACTCACCGGGCATGCCATCTTCATCCCACGTGAGTGAGGAAGCGGGGTTTGGACGGGTCATAGGGCTGAGGCCGGCCTCCAACCTGAGATCCTGCTGGCTCACCTACTGAGCTGCTGGGATTACAGACGGGCACCACTGCTCCTGGCTTTCCCTTTGATGTTAGATGTGCGACTCAGAATCTTGTGCTGACCTGAGAGACTCGTGACCAGCCATGTGTGTGCCAAGGCCACACGAGGCATCGCAGCCTTGGCCTTTCTCACACTGGACCTGGGCACTACTATTACTGAAATGGAAGGGGAGGGGCACTATCTACGACTTGTGCTAGCTAGATATCCTGTTTCAGGAATGTTTGTCTCAAGCTCAGTGAGTCCTCGACCCCTCTGACTATGTGAAGTCAAACATGCCTGCAGTTTTAGTACTGAATTGATGCCTGCCATTATTTCCCCCTATTTTCTGGGGTTCTTTATACTTTAGGGTGTTTTCAGATTTTTTTTTTTTTGGCCCTTAATCAAATTACTCATCCTGCTGGGCACAGTGGCTCACGCCTGTAATCCTAAAGGCTCAGGAGGCTGAGGCAGGAAGGAGGATTGAGAGTTCAAAGCCAGCGTCAGCAAAAGTGAGGCACTAAGCAACTCAGTGAGCCTCTGTCTCTAAAATACAAAATAGGGCTGGGGATGTGACTCAGTGGTTGAGTGACCCTGAGTTCAGTCTGGGGCACCCCCCACCCCAGTATTACTCATCCCTTTAGAGAGTTTGGATGGATTTTAGTATAGGAAAGGAAGAGAAGTCGTATTTCCAGAGTGCCATGAATGTCTGGCATGGTGGTGCTTGGCACTTTACTTCTGTTGTTGGGTGAAGTACTCTGAACAGCTGCATGGAATGGATGTTTTTATGCCCTTTGGGGGAAACCAAGATCAGAGATGTTAAGTGAAGCTATAGTGACCTCTTAGCCAGTTATGCAGACGCAAAATTCACATCCACGCTACCACTCTGTCTTGTTTGGATAATACTTTCTACCGAAGTCGCTGACAAATTCATGTAAAGAAACGGTGGTGGTGGGTCCCAGGTCCCAGGTCCCAAGTCCCAGGCTAGCATGGGCAACTTGTAAGAAAGGGCCCGCCCGGAATTCAATCCCCAGTATCACCAAAAAAGGAAAAAAGGAAACCGTGGACCTAGCTGAAACACGAGACATAGCACTGGTGCCCGAGGGCCATTTCTGAGGTCCCCAGGGGCAGTCTTCCCTGTCTTGAAGCCCAGCTGGTCCCTTTCTGATGCCATGGTTTTTGTTTTTCATCCTCCTTGTCATTTCTTGCAAAATGGGACCCTGACTCTGAAAAGCTCTCCCGGTCTCTTCAGACCCTGGGTTCACGCCAGCCTTTTTAAAAGTCCGTGCTGTTTCATGTCTTTCCAACGTGTGGGAAGAGAGTGGCTCCCACAGCCAGAGCCAGTGGCTCCTCCTCTTCCTAGAACTTAAAAATAAAATAAAATGAAACCAGCAGAAAGGAATTGAAGCTCTTCACATGAAGACAGGAGAAGCTAGACTAACCCAAAAGAATTTTTGGTTTTTAAAGTGGCTTTGCCCTCTTTTTTGGCCAAGTGACAGTAATTCATTTGGTCCCATTGGAAGGGGGAGAGCAGGGGCAGCCTCAGGCTAGGCTCAGGAGCAGCCAAGCAGTGGGTCAATGTCCTACTTAAGAACAACTGGAAAAACAGCAGGTTAAAAACACATGTCAGGCACAGAGAGCCTGGGAAAACAATTTTCAAAAAAGTATTTTAGCATTTAGAGTACTTTTTTCGAAACAAACTTCTTTGTAAAACTAATTGTGGGATTGCAGTTGCTTCCCAGCGGCCGGCGTGGATTTGTCATAACAGGAGTGTGTGCCTTACCCCACAGCCCTCTCACTACCACCACCGCCCCATGCCTCTGCTGCCAGCTCTGTGAGGGGCTAGGATGGCCGGCACCCAGCCCGGTACGCACATTGAAGTGACTCGAGTCCACTACTCGAGGAGCGGGTCCACTGTACAGATTTGGGTTCCGCATTGTTGCATCTGGAGCTGCACCACAGAAACAGCACGGTAGCCTGGTCCTGGAAGGGGCAGCTGCATCGGTTTTATTGAAAGACAATATACACGAAGCCTAGTGGACTGTCCATTTAAAGGATTTTAGTGGTGATTTCCCCCATACTCCACAGTTGCAAAAACTGATTTTTTTCTTTCTTTCTTTTTCTCTTTCTCTTTCTCTTTTTCTTTTTCTTGTCAGGCATTGAACGCAGGCCCTGCTCATGCTAGAGAAGTGCTCTACCACTGAGCTGTACATCCGAACCCCAAAACTGATTTTTTTTTTAAATGTTTATTTTTTAGTTGTAGATGACAGAATATCTTTATTTTATTTTTATGTGGTGCTGAGGATCGAACCCAGTGCCTTATGCGTGCTAGGCGAGCACGCTACCACTGCGCCATAATCCCAGCCCCCCCAAAACTGATTTTGGCAGTGAATTCCTATGGAAAATTTAATCCCACCGTAAATGTTGAATGAGAAACTGAGTGACCATGTTCCATGTCCCATTGACAATGAGCCCCATCTCTTGCCCTTCCGCTTCTCAATCCATGTTTTTGTTTGTAAGAAAAAGGAAAGCAAGCACATATTTTGGAATTGTCATCAGGAAATAAGGAGCTGGAGTGAAATAAACCCTTCCAGTGTTCAGCTCAGCAGAAGAGTCTGAAGGTGATTTCTGAGTCTTGTCATGCTGCTCTCTGTCTTGACCTGAGCAGACAAAACGCCGGATGCAGCCAGAGCTCTTCCGCAGGGCTCTCCGCCTGCGGCCCACCAGCGAGCACACCGCCTGGCCCTTGGCCTTTTCTTGTTTTTTTCTGGGATTAGGAGAGATGGTTGGGCAAGAATTTGGCTCAGTTTGCAGAGGCAAAGCCAGCTTTGCCAGTGCTGGGTGATGCTGGGGAGCTGGCATGGATGGTGGGAGCTCGCAGGGCTGTACCTCGCCTGGGAGCGAGGTCCATGAGTCACACTGGGGGCCCTGTTGATGAGTCACAGTTTTCCCAGAGTGATTTTCTCAAAAAGTGGCACATTCATAGTGTCCCCCTCTTTCCCGCCCCGGGCACGGTGCTGGTAAATGGGCCCATTCAGGAACCACGCATGTTAGGCTGTTAATCCCAGTCGGCTCGGCCTTCCTCTGGGCTGACGGCGGCTCTGCCCCAGGATTGGGCTGCCCTGGCTAGGCAGGTGCCCGAACTGAGTCTGCAGAAGAGGCCCTGGCTCCGTGGGCAGTGTCTGTGTGGTGGATGGAGCCCCACAGCTGGCCTCAGCGGAAGTCCTGGTCATGCTGCTGCTGATTTGAACAAGCGAGGCTTCCTGGCAAGGCTGGGATGGAAGTCAAGGATTAGAGCCTGGTAGTTAAAAATACAGTCCCTGCTGTTCAGTCAGAATTCCAGAGAACTCTGAAATTTTTTGAATTGGCAAGGGAATGGTGGAGACCGGAAGCATACACCAAGATAATGCTCTTCTGGTCTCGTGTCACCTTTTATTAGAAGAGCCCAGAAACACCCCTGTTGGCATATGAGTTATTGGAGTGCAGCTATGTTTGAAGAGCTGCCTAAGTAACAACCTGACTGGAACCTTTTAACTATAAATTCTTTGTGGTTTCAAAGAAGGATGAGCTTTCTCATTACCACGTTTGTTATGTGAGCAGTCACCTCTATTGTATGGTGTTTTTATAGCCTTGGCATTTAAACTCTGAAATATTTTGCTAATGGATGTGCCAGCTATGTACATTTGCATCCAGGCTTTTACCTCTTTATGTCTTTTATTCTAATGCATTAGAATAGCAGGGGTTGGTCTATAGGATTTGGGCAGAATGGAAGAAGATTGTTATAGTTAGGGTTATGAAAGCTGCTTTGGGACAAAGACTCATCAGTGGGGTGGCGGGGGGAGCAGGAAGAATGACAACTTGGGAGGGAGATTGATAGCTCCAGAAATAACACTAACACAAGCTGTGCCTCTGCTCAGCCATGTGAAGAGGCAGTACTTTACTTTTGATTGTCAATGTAAAGGAGTTCAGAAGTGAATTCTGCATTATCCCAATGGTCTGACGGGTTAATTAAGCAGAGGGGAATCGTGTGCAGAGGGCTGGCTATTCACGCTGTTGTGAGCAAGATAGCCAGGTTGCCAGGTGAAACGTGGCTGTGAGCTGAGCGTCCACAGGGAGGGCCGTTCCTGTGGCCCTGAGCTCTCACTGTGGTCCACCGGAGGGGACAGCGGAGGGCTCCCTGGAAAAAGAGCGCGCATCGGGGTCTAGCTAAGAGAATGAGAAATGGACTCGCCAGCAGTCCTTTTTCTGGTGGCGATGACCTATCTCTAGTGTCAGTCAGGAGAGGTAGGTGCCACGGGCAAAAACCAGCACAAAGGCCCTACAAGATAGGAGTAAGATATGTGCCATTTCCTAAGTCTTGCGATTTAAGTAAGAACACACTACTAGGATGCTGAATCAGACCGAAACACAGGTGGTATTTATCCCTGAAATACAACCAGCTTGTGCATATTTGTATTCTAATTCTAATTGGGAAAAATCTTTAAACTTTAACGTAAGCCTTGGGCAAGTTTTCTTGCTGTCTGGCAAGGATTAAAAATTGGCATAGCATTTGTTGAGTGCTGACGTTAGGTCAGATTTACTTGGCAGGCCCTATCTGAGCATTTATCAGCCACATCCAAATCTGTTTCAATTTCCATTTTTAACACTAGTGGGTCTAATTGGGTCAGTTCACAAAAAGAAAGTTACAAAGCTATTTAGCGATTTTTAAGCAAATTGTCTTCAGCGCATATATTTGTTATAACATTAAAGGGCAGGGAACTGGCCTAACAAATCAAAGTCTTTTAAACCTGATTTTTTAAAATAGTTGACAATTGACATTCACCCCAAGTTGGGCTTTAAGTATTGTGAGGTCGCGACGTGTCACTCTCGGGTGCCTTCAGTGTGCAGAGCGATTTGCTTTGCTCCACAGGGTCCTCAGAAGCACCTTGTTCCCTGGAAGAGAAGCCTGATTCCTCCAGATAGGAGGGATCCAGGAAAGGGTTCGGGGGAGCTGCAGCCGGGCGGGGGGAAGGCAGCAGGGGCTGGCTGCTTCTGCACCCCCGGCTTCGACTGCTGTGACCCCGGCTGCCTTTACAGTCCCACTTCCAGGTGTGGTTCCCTCCACCTGCCTCCTAGGTTGTGCTAGAAACAGGCAGGTTGGAGGTTGCCCTTAGTCTGTGCTCTGTGGATGTGGGGCCCTGATGTCTGCCACTAACCTGAAGCTGATGTGTTGAGGAAGTGGGGGCGGAGGGAAGCGGCCCAGAAAACAGCTCTGCCCATGGAGCTGACAGCTGAGCTCTTCCACAGTGCACCTCGTAGCGCTGCTGTGCTCCTGTTTTTGTATGTTAGTGTTGTTCCGGCAAAACAAAATGTATTGCATAGGCGTCTCTGTTTCAGAAAAAGTCTTTGTTGTGTGGCTTCCTTCCACAGTTAGGTCAAGAACTGGAGGATGATTTCATCCCAAACGCCAGGCCTTTCCTGGGCGGCAAGAAGCTGGTAGATTCTGTTTTTACAGAGAAGATCTGATCTTTGCCGTTAATGGTTCTGCTGCTAGCAGGGGTTTCATGTTTTAAAATGCTGCTCAGTTGCTACCTCCTGCCCCACGCTGCTCCTGCAGCCTGGTATGCAGCCCGCACCTGTGGAGTGAACGGGAGCCCACGCTGGCAGCCTCGGCTGGGGCTGGGCTGGGGTGGGGCGCCTGCCCTGCCCTCTGCGGTGTGACCTTGGGACGTCTGGAGGAACCTGTGATTGACAGTCTGAAGGTTTTCAGAACAGGCCTGTTTACCCTCACACGAGGATCTGGCCTGTTAGGTTTTCTTTCCTTCTTCCTTTCTCCCTCCCTCCCTCCCTCCCTCCCTTCCTTCTTCTTTTGTCCCATGGATCTGGCTGCTAAGGCTAGAATGGGTTAAGTGACTTTAACCCATTAGGTCCCATGGGTGAGCGCTGGTATTGCAGCCCAGGTTCCCAGGTGCTTGTGGCTTGGCTGTGGTCTTGGCAGAGCCTGCAGGATCTAGCAGTAGGCTGCTCTGGCACAGCCTCGCCCGTCCGGGAGTGCTCTGCAGGCCTGTGGCCTTATCCAGGGAAAAGGTCCTGCTGAGGGAGCAGTGGGCAGGGAGGAGGAGGCCACCCCCAGGCTGAGGGGAGGGGCAGGAGGGGCAGGGTGCTGTCCCTTTCCACTTCAGTGACATTTTAACTCCAGACTCAGAACTTACCTAATAAGTAAGATGGTTTTCTAAATTTGTGTCTTTATTGAAGAAAATACTTAACCCACAGGGGAAAATGATTTCACATAGAGTTTTCCATAAGCTACTGTTTCTAGCCAAGGGCCTTCTTCAAGAGTGCTGGCTTTTCTTGCCCCTTGGCAAGCTTGAGGTCCTGGGAGCTGAAGCAGAGACTGTCCGCGTGGCTGGAGGCCTACAGATGGTTTGGGCTTTCTGTGACTGTGAAAGAAGGAGGCTGGCCAGGTGCAGCCCTGGGGTCCCAGCTGCTGGGGAGGCTGAGGCAGGAGGATCACAAGTTCCAGGCCAGCCTCAGGAACTTAGTGAGACCCTGTCTCAAAATAAAATGGGCTAAAGATGTAGCTCTGTGGTAGAAGTCCCTGGGTTCAATCCCCAGTAACAAAAGAAAGAGAGGGTGGGGGGAAGGAGGCTGTTTGGGAAATGGTGGTCAAAGGGCCTTTGAAGAAAGGGAAAAGATGCCAGTTGTGCCGGTGCACGCCTGTCACCCCAGAGGCGCAGGAGGCTGAGGCAGGAGTATATAGCAAGTTCAAAGCCAGCCTCATCAACTTAGCATGACCCTGTCTCAAAAGAAAAAAGAAAAAGGACTAGGGATTTGGCTCAGTGGTTAAGCACCCTGGGTTCAATCCCCAGGGCCAGAAAGAAAGCTTCACGTGAAATCCTTGTAGGAAAACGTTTTGTTGTCAGTCAGCTTTCATTCCCTGTAGGAACCGGCTTTCTTTTTCTTAATAAACAAGTAATCGATTCCACTCACCTTCTTCCCTGGGCCACATGAAGATACAAAGATGTGAGCCAAACCTGCCTTTTGCCTTCAGTGGCCTCTCAGGCCGGCTCCTGCGTCTCCAGGCATCCAATTTCCTGTTGCTCTGGGTTTTCAGTTCTGTTTCGCTGCTCTGGGACAGAACCCAGGGCCTGATGCATGCCAGGCAAGCCCTCTACCCTGAGCTGCATCCCCAGGCCCCGTTTCTTTTTGTATCTTCCTGAGTATTTTGGCTTTGACTGGTTATGAAAACAACCCACAGTCACTGCTCGAAACCTGGAAACACAAAGGAGTTTAGATAAGAAAAAAGGGAAAAAACCCCACAAAACACCGATGAGTCTATTACTTCCATATATTGCCGTGAATAGTATCTTTCTTCTTCTTTGTTCCATTTTCAGATCTGTACGTAGCATGTATTTATGGAATACATACAATACAAGTAGATTGAATATGTGTGTATGTGTTCCAGTTTCCAGGGGAGGTAGACCTTTAAAGCAGCAGAGGGTTTTTACAAGTAGAGCCAGTGCGGCCCTGGAGGCCAGGGGAGGTGGAGCAGGGTCCTGGCAAGCAGTGAGCCTCCCCGAGAAACAGGGAAAGGAGGGGACACCCAGAGCCCAGGTGAGACAGCAGACAAGACTGAGTGACATCTGAGGACTAAGAAGGTGGGGCGGGGAGCCAGAGCCTAGGCCTCCCCACGACCCGGACAGCAGCACAGTTCAGTCTTCACCGGGTGCTGCGCTGGGCGCCTCTCCTGAGCAGTGCACTGCCCCGGCCTTGGACTGTGGACGGGAGCCGTCTGTGTCTCTGTGTCGCATGAGCCAGGCCTGAGAGCTGTGCTGAACCTGGGCACTGCTCTGTACACTCAGGATTCAGCGCCTTTCTTCTCTGGGCAGAACCTCTCCCTGCAGAGGGACTCCCTCTGGTGCCGCGGCATTGGGGAGTACAGTGAGTGACAAAGCTCCCTGGAAGCCCTGGCTGGCGTGGAACCTGCGGAGGCCCCACTGCACCGCGGGGGCTGGGGCCTCAGGCCCTGGGTGAGTTCTGCACCGTGGGGGTCGGCCCCCAGGGTGAGGGCAGGAGCCTTCACTCCAGAGGCCCACACTGTCCCAGGGGATGGGGACTGGCCAGCTGCGGTGGCACTGCAGCGGGGAGCCTGTGGTCCGCTCCTGGGCTTCCAGCACAGCACGGACCGCCATGGTGTCAAGAGTCCAAAAAAGTCTCACAAAATGGAAGGGTTCCTGTCCTCGGCCCAGAGCAGAAGGCCTTTGTGCGGCATGTGTCCACCCCGGACCTTTCCCCACAGGAGGGGTCTCGGAGGAAGGGCCCGTTTCTCAGCTCCAGTGCCTTGCTACAGGGTCCCTTCACTCTGACATCCTGTCAGTCAGGTCCTTACTCCGAAGGCCTGTGACAGCCCCCTGCCGCTGTCTGTTTGCTCAGGCCCAGAAGTTGACTGAAGGATTCTACTAAAGCTTAAGACAGTGACAGTGGTTAAACGAAGGTGTGACCAAGACCATCGTCTTTCCCTCTCTTTTGGGGGGGATGGAGATTGAACCCAGGGGTATTTTACCACTGAGCCACATCCCAGCCCTTTAAAAATCATTCATTCATCCATCCATCCATTCGTTCATTCATCCATCCATTCATTCATCCATTCATTCATCCATCCATCCATCCATCCATCCATCCATCATTCATTCATTCATTCTACTTAGGTCTACATGACAGCAGAATGCATTTTGATCGTTGTGCACAAATGGAGCACGACTTCATTTCTCTGGTTGTGCGTGATGTCGAGTCACATCATATGTGCAGTCATACATGAAGTGACGTCCATCTCATTCCACCATCTTTACTGTCCCCACGCTCCCTCCCCCAGCTCCCCCCTGTGACCAAAATTCCTCCATTCTTCCCATGTCCTCCCCCACATTATGGATCAGCATCCACTTATCAGAGAGAGCATTTGGCATTTGGTTTTTTGGGATTGGCTTACTTCCCCTACCATGATGTTTTCCAGCTCCATCCATTTATCTGCAAATGCCATCATTTTATTCTCTTTTATTGCAGAGTAATATTCCACTGTGTATATATACCACAGCTTCTTCATCCATTCATCTATCAAAGGGCATCTAGGTTGGCTCCACAGTTTAGCTATTGTGAATTGAGCTGCTATAAACATTGATGTGGCTGCATCACTGTAGTGTGCTGTTTTTAAGTTTTTTGAATATAAACCCAGGAGTGGGATGGCTGGGTCAAATGCTGGTTCCATTCCAAGTTTTCTAAGGAATCTCCACACTGCTTTCCAGATTGGTTGCTCCAATTTGCAGTCTCACCAACAACGTGTGAGTGTGCCTTTCCCCCACATCCTCGCCAACACTAGTTGTTGTTTGTGTTCTTGATAACTACCATTCTGACTGGTGAGAGATGAAATCTGAGAGTAGTTTTGATTTGCATTTCTCTAATTGATAGAGATGTTGAACATTTTTTCATATGTCTGTTGATCAGTTGTATATCTTCTTCTGAGAAGTGTCTGTTCAGCTCCTTAGCCCATTTATTGATTGGGTTGTTTGTTTTTTTGGTTTAAGTTTTTTTTTTTTTTCTCACTGAAAACATTTGTTGAGGCAAATAGAAAAAAAAATTGTTACAATCATAATTTTTCTAACTTTGCACAAAATTATAAGCAGATTACATTCTTCATATTAAACATCTTTATATGCACTTTCAATGAACAGTATATATATATATATATATTTATATATATTTTTTATCAACCATTGGTTTAAGTTTTTTGAGTTCTTTTTATATCCTGGAGATGAGTGCTCTATCTGATGTGCGTGTGGCAAAAATTTGTTCCCAGAATGTAGGCTTTCTGTTCACTTCATTGATTGTTTCTTTTGCTGAGAAGAAGCTTTTTAGTTTGAATCCATCCAATTTATTGATTTGTTTTTTTTTTTCTTTTTGGAACTGGGGATTGAACTCAAGGACTCTCAACCACTGAGCCACCTCCCCAGCCGTATTTTGTGTTTTATGTAGAGACAGGGTCTCACTGAGTTGCTTGGCGCCTTGCCCTTGCTGAGGCTGGCTTTGAACTCGCGATTCTCCTGTCTCGGCCTCCCGAAGTGCTGGGATTACAGTTATGCGCCACCACGCCCAGCCCCATTTATTGATTCTTGGTTTTACTTCTTGTGCTATAGGAGTCTTGTTAAGGAAGTAAGGTCCTAATCCGACATGATGAAGATTTGGGCCTACTTTTTCTTCTATTAGGTGCAGGGTCTCTGGTCTAATTCCTAGGTCCTTGATCCACTTTGAGTTGAATTTTGTGCATGGTGAGAGATAGGAGTTTAGTTTCTTTTGCTGTATATGGATTTCCAGTTTTCCCAGCACCATTTGTTGAAGAGGCTATCTTTTCTACAATTTATGTGTTTGGTACCTTTGTCTTGTATGAGATAACTGTATTTATATGGGTTCGTCTCTGTGTCTTCTATTCTGTACCATTGATCTACATGTCTGTTTTGGTGCCAATACCATGCCATTTTTGTTACTGTAGCTTTGTAGTATAGTTTAAGATCTGGTATTGTGATGCCTCTTGCTTCACTCTTCTTGCTAAGGATTGCTTTGGCTATTCTGGGTCTCTTATTTTTCCAAATGAATTTCTTCCAAATGAATTTCATGATTGCCTTTTCTATTTATATGAGGAATGATGTTGGGATTTTAATTGGAATTGCATTGAATCTATATAGCACACTGGGTAGTATGGCCATTTTGACAATATTGATTCTGCCTATCCAAGAGCATGGGAGATTTTCCATCTTCTAAGGTCTTGTACAATTTCTTTCTTTAGGGCTCTGTAGTTTTCATTGTAGAGGTCTTTCACCTCTTGTTAGATTGATTCCCAAGTATTTTATTTTATTTTTTGAGGCTATTGTGAATGGGGTAGTTTTCCTAATTTCTCTTTCAGAGGGTTTATCACTGATGTATAGAAATACAATTGATTTATGGGTGTTGATTTTATATCCTGCTACTTTGCTGAATTCATTTATTAATTCTAGAAGTTTTCTAGTAGAATTTTTTGGGTCCTCTAAGTATGGAATCATGTCATCTGCAAATAATGGTAGTTTGAGTTCTTCTTTTCCTATTTGTACCCCTTTAATTTCTTTCGTCTGTCTGGTTGCTCTGGCTACAGTTTCAAGGACTGTGTTGAATAGCAGTGTTGAAAGAGGGCATCCCTCTCTTGTTCCTGTTTTCAGAGGGAATGCTTCCAGTTTTTCTCCACTTAGGATGATGTTGGCCTTGGGTTTATTAAAAATTTTTTAAATTTTCATTTTGAGACAGAGCCTCACTGAGTTGCTGAGGGCCTCACTGAGTCGCTGAGGGTGGCCTGGAGCTTGTGCTCTGCTGCTGCAGCCGTGGCATCACTGAGATTACTGGTGCTCACCTTGTGCCTGGCACCGTTATCTACCATTCCTTTTGTTATTTTTTATGCTTAGGGAAATGATCCTCAAGAAGTCTTTTTCCCTATTTTTCTTAACAAGACAGTCTTGGTTCTTTTGTATTTGTCCTCATTCATTTCTACTTTTTTTTTTAAGATCGACTGTGGCCCCTGCAGTATTCACATTTGATAGTTACACTTGACTCCACTTGCATTGCCAAGGGTTCTGGGGATAGAAGGGAGGGTCCTACACGTGCAAAGCAAGTGTCCTACCCTGGAGATACCAAGATACATCTCTGACCCTTTTATACCTTTTTTTTTTTTTTGTGGTGCTGGAAGTTGAACTCAGGGCCTTGCACTTGCTAGGCAAGAGCACCACCACTGAGCTACATCCTCAGCCTCCCCCCCTTTTTTTTAATATATATTTATTTTTTAGTTGTAGGTGGATAGAATATCTTTATTTTATTTTTATGTGGTGCTGAGGATCGAACCCAGTGCCTCCTGTGTGCTAGGCGAGCACGCTACCACTGCGCCATAACCCCAGCCCCCATCCTCAGCCCTTTTTATTTTTTATTTTGAGACAGTCTTACTCACTTGCCCAGGCTGGCCTGGGACTTGCCATCTCTGGCCTCGGCCTCTTGGACAGTAGGGTTGCGGGTGTGTACCGCCATATAGGCACCTTTAAAGAGGCTTGGAAAGCATCCAGGTTTTCTCTCAAGGCAATGAATGAGTTTCAGTCTTGGATAAAGAATACTAGCAGTGAGGCATTTAGTTGTGAGGAAACAACAAAATAAAGTAAGAAATAATTAAGATAATACAACTCCAGCTCAAGGAAGTTTCAAGATCTAGGATGGAGCCGAGTGTTGGTAACGGTGATTTCCTTCACTGCACTGAAGGAAGCCATCATGATTTAAAATTAAGTTGTGTTGAGCAAAAAGAGCAATCTCGTTCCGTCTGTGCTGAGGACGTGTTCTCGGTGTGTGGGGTTTGACAGGCAGGAAGCAACCGTCAGAACAGAGGCCTGATACTCAATTTCTTATCAAAGTTTGTCGTCTTTGATGGATATAGGAAGACCTCTGACACCATTTATAAAGCAAAGTTGGGGCCATAGATGATTCCGTTCTTTTAAAAACATGTATAGGATGCTGGGTGTGGTGCTGCATGCATATAATCCCAGTGACTTGGGAGGCTGAGCTAAGAAGATCACAAGTTCGAGGCCAGCCTCAGCAACTTAGCAAGACCCTCAGCACTTAATGAGACCCTTTCTCAAAGTAAAAAATAAAAAGACTGGGCATGTAGGTCGGTGGTAAAGTTCCCTCAGTTCAAGCCCCACTCATACAAATGGAAAAACAAGAAAGAAGCCAGCAAGCTTCAAAACCTGACCGCGCAGCCTGGCTCTCGCCACCGGCCTGCACTGCTTTCCTGCTGCTGTGCCGGGGCCTCACTGGTCTCCCCTGGCTTGGCAGCGGGGAGCTGCTGGAGGGCCTGTGCCTCGCCTGGGCAGTGCTTAGCGGTGCTGTGAGGAGTGGGGGCTCTGGGGAGCAGAGCAGGGGCCGCTCCCGCCTGTGCGCTCCCCGTGGCTGGAGCAGCAGCCCGGGCGCTGGTGGGCGTCAGCCCCTGGCCCAGCCAGGCTCTGTTCCGACTCTGCGGCCCACTGAGGAGACCTGGGATGGAGGCCGGCGGGCAGCGTGTCCTTGGTGGAAACCCACCGCAGTGCTGGCCGCCCCTGGGCAGCTCGGCAGGGAAGGGCCAGTGTTGCCTCACTGTTCTGCTATTACTGGTGTTGACGGTGCTGCTGTTTCAAAACTGGCTGACTGTTCTCCTTCTTCCAGTCACACAGAGAAAATCACCACCTGGCGAGACCCTAGGAAGGCGACGAGCCAGCCCCTGAGTCACATGAACCTCCACCCTGCTGTCACCTCCACACCGGTGCCTCAGAGGTCGATGGCGGTGTCCCAGCCACACCTGGGTAAGCCCCAAGCTCTGACGCTGATGCCTGGCAGCCAGGCCTCCTCTGGCCCTGTGGCCTCCCCTCCTTCCTGCACCCTTCCCTTCTTCGTGTGGCCTCGCTGCCACACCGGTCGTGACACTGCCTTAAGCTGGCACTACCGTGCTGGCATCTCCTGTTGTCCCCTTTGGGTCCTTTGGAAGCTCACCCAGGCCTCCTGAGGCACGTGGGCCGCGCATCCCTTCCCGCGACTTTGATCTGGGGGCTGCCCGCGTGTCTGACAGCAGGTGAGGCCCTCCCTGGCCTTACCTGAGCAGAGCTCACCACGGCCTCCAAGCAGTGGAAACCCCTGTGTAGACAAGGGGACGCCCTAGAGTCAGCAGGGCTGCGGAGCTGGGGCTGGAACCCTGCTGCCCCCAGGCACGGTGACCTGTCACGACACGTGCCCCTCGGTGCAGTGCTCGCGTGTCCCTTCATCACAGTACTCGGGTGTGCCCTCTAGCCTGGCGCAGGGAGTGGCCCTGCTCTGGAGCTCCTGCGCCCTGGACCCTGCAGGAGGGCTCGGAGGGCGGAAGCAGCCGAGGTTTGGACTAGTGCCTCCCTCCCTTCCTCCTGGAGCCCGAAAATAAAAAAAGGGCCATGAAACTGGCTTTGTAAAAGATGCCCCTGCTTTCAGACGCTTCCCTTAAGGTTCAATGCCCAGGTCCTGCTTTGTCGCTGGGACAGTTGATTTAGGGGCGTGGAAACTGCGTCCTGCTGGATTTTCAGGAATCAGTAGGGTAAGAGCGGAAGCATTATCGCTGGGCTCCTTTCTCTCGAGATGCTCTGCCCAGGGCACGCGAGCTCACATGGACGCGGTCTCTTCCAGGAAGCCCGCACCTTTGTGCTAAAGCTTGCAGACGGGCGCTGTATCCAAGAGCAGAGGCCTTGGGCTCCCTATGTTCCTTACCTACAGGGCAGATCCAGGACGGTGGCCCCAGTCCTCCTGTGAACACAAGCTTCCCGAGGCTTATGTGTCCCACCTATGTAAGTGCTTTTGCAGGAAGCACACGGCAGTGTCGGGGACCAGCCCCGCGTGCTGGCTTGGTGGCCCTCACCTGTAATCCCAGCGACTGGGGGTGGGGCCAAGCAGGAGAGTCACACGTTCAAGGCCAGCCTCAGCAATTTAGTGAGACTCTGTCTCAAAGTGAAAACTAAAATGGCGAGAGGTGTAGCTGTGTTGTAGAGCGCCCCTGGATTCAATCCCCAGTTTGAAAATAAAAAAAGAGACCAAGTTCGGTGGTGTTGAACTAGGTGCATGTTCCACCAGTCTTCAGCTCTCACTGAACATTCTGAAAACTGATTGTTAAAGTCCTGACGCTTTCTCCTGGTGCTGGGGTTTGAACTGGGGCCTTGTGTGGCTCTACCATTGCAGAGCATTCCCTGTCCTGGGTCTTACTTGATCATCTGTCATAATTGAAAAAATGTTCCATGGGCATGATAGAAGAAATGCCAGCACTTCAGAGTGTCCAGACAGCAGGTCTCCCCCATGCCTGCTGCCGCCACCCCGTCCGTCCCCCGGCCGCATCGTGCACCGGGCCTGCCTCTTCCGCTTCTGTGCCCACACGTTTAGAGCTGCTGCCTCCTTTTCAACAATTGCCTCACAGCCCAACATGTGGATGTGCTGCAATCGCTGTGTTTACCTCGTGCTGGCCTAACAGGTACTGAGGTCACCAGGGTGCTGTTAGTGAACACGGGATGTGACTGTTGTGCTTGGTCATGCTCTGTTTTTATGCACTCTCCTTAGTTTTTTAAAAATACCTTTTAGTTGTAGATGGACACAATACCTTTGTTTTATTTATTTTATGTGGTGCTGAGGATCGAACCCAGGGCCTCACATGTGCTAGGGGAGCGCTCTGCCACTGAGCCACAACCACAGCCCTCTCCTTAATTTTTAAGAATTATATGACAAACTGGGTGTGGTGGCCTGTGCCTTTGATCAATCCCAAAGACTCAGGAGGCTGGGGCAGGAGGAAATTGGATGCCAGCCTTGGCAACTTAGCCAGAGATCACCTTAAAATAAAAATGTAAAGGCCTGAGGATGTAGCTCAGTTGTAGAGTGTCTCTGGGACTGCGAAACAAAGAAAATCCACCACCAACAAAAGACCCACAGTCACACTAGTGAAATGTCTCTAAAGAAGTTGTAATCTGAACATTCTGAAACATTTACCTGTGGCTGGATGAAACACCTTACTTCCTAGATTTCTTAGAAGTTAGGGCAATAAGTTTCCTAAGACATGCATTTTGGGGTTTTCCCAGCAATAGTTGAGTATTTGCCCATTTTCAGAGTTAGTCTGTGGAGAATCACAGGTGGGTTCTAAGGAGGGAAACATAACCAGGAACACCAAGCAAGTTCCAGAGACCAGGAGAGAATTTAGAGAATCACAGCGTCATCCTGATACCCAATGATTTGGTCAGGACATTTCATTTCCAGTTAAAGCTCTGCCTGTGATTCATACTCGTCGGATCAGACCAGGTGTGGTGGTGCATGCCTGTAATCCCAGCTGCTCAAGAGGCCGAGGCAGCAGGATCCCAAGTGCGAAGCCAGCCCTGTCTAAAAATTTAAAAAAATAAGCAGTGAACAGAGCTGGGGATGCAGCTCTGTGGTGGCGCATCCTGGGTTCGAGCCCTAGCGCCGGGCAGGTGGGGGATCAGATTCTTTTCCTCCTCGTTATTCTTTAATTCACAACTTTGATACTTTTCAATGGAATACAGGTGACAAGTGAGTGAACTCAAGTGTACGAACTCTTTAATGTCCCCATAATGATAGGTATATGCATGTGAAAATGATGTCAAAGTCAAGTGGATAGCATTGCTCTCAGGTGACAGAATAGTCCCTTTTTGTAGCTAACTATGTATTTCTAGAGCTGTGATACGATTGGTGACATGCATATCATGAATAAAGCACCTTTATTGAAGCCTGCCATTTTGGGGAGGGGAATACTGAGAATCTAACCCAGGGGCAGTTTCCCACTGAGCCACACCAGCCCTTTTTAATGTTTTTACTGAGACAGGATCCCACTTAGCTGCCTAGGGCCTCGCCGAGGTGCTGAGGCTGGTCTGGAACTTGGAATCTCCTGTCTCAGCCTTCCGAGTTTCTGGGATTACAGGTGTGTGCCACACCTGGCTAGACCCCTCATTGTTCTGTAGGTTAGGGATGTGGACTTGAGAGCCAGAAAATATGCCTTGGTCCTGCCGGTTCCCAGCCTGGTGACCCTGTAAAGTTACAGGATCGTGCCTCAGTTTCCTCTATGTAGAGTGAGGTTATTAATACATAAGGAAATTGTATGTGATGCACAATAAGCTACACTAAGTGCTTTTTTGTTTGTTTGTTTTGTGGTATGGGGATGGACCCCAGGGGTGCGCCTTTACCGCTGAGCCACATCCCACTTCTTCTCATTTTTTATCTTTAGACAGCATCTCACTTAAGTCGCCCAGGAGTCCTCAGCCTTTGGAGCAGCTGGGAGTACAGGCTTGCGCCAGTGCTGAAGGAGGCGTTTATTCTTATTATCCTCACTTTGTGGAAGAATGGCTTTATTTTATGTTTTCGTTAACTATGGCGTGTACATTTTCAGATAACTTCATCGTTCATTACAAAGGCTTTCCGTAGAAAGGTTCGTTTTGGCTGGTGAGATTGCAAAGGCCTCCAGATGAGGGGCAGCGCTGGTCACTTTCAGCGAAGATGGTGCCCTCTGGCCATCAGCTGCCCTCCCCCAAGAAGCTCCGTCTCTGGGCATCTTTTTCCTAAGGGCTTTCCACATGTCCCTGAAGGGTGGACTGTAAGTCCAGTGTGTCTTCGTGGTGATAGGAAAGCCAGCCTGTTGCTGGGTCTCTGTAAGAACAGACCAGCAGATTTGCTGTGTGGCTGGGTTCGCTGACTTTTCAGACACCCAGGTGAAATGAAGCAGGTGTGGAAGGGGACTTTCCTTCCAATAGTCACTTCAGCTTGGTGTGGTTTCTAACGAAACACCAGTTTTCCTGCTCGCTGAACCGGGTTACAGTTTGGTTCTGTCTGAGTCCATCTGACCTTTAAGTCTGAGTCCCCAGATGTTGCCTAGGGATAAAAGGCAGGAGGACCTTGGGGACTTCAGACTGTAAAGGAGAGAGGCTGGCAGTGCAAGTCCCTTGGGAGCTAGCCCCGGCCCAGAGTGCTCACCTCTAAGTGACACAGCGAAGGGGTAAAATTCTGTACATGTGCAAGTGTGAAAGTTGGCTCTTTTGTTCCAGAACACAAACCAGATAGAATTTCATGTTTTAAGTAGGCTGTTGACCTTAATTACTATTAATATACCTTAAAAATTTTTAAAGGAAGAAAAAATTGAAATGAGGGGAAGAGAAAAGACTGTCTACCCTGTTGTTGCCTGTGGATCAAGGGCCTGGGGAAAGTGGAGCCCACTCCTGAACTCGGCCTCTGTTAGGGTGTGGAAGGGCCTGAGGGTTGGGTGGAGCCCGGCATCTCAGAACTTGGAGTCAGAACTCAGTTTCTCTTGGGTTAGGTATTGATTCCTTGGATTAGTTAATCGAACTTCTCTGAGGCTCATTTTTCTGGTCTGTAAAGTGGTGATAACAGCAGTGCCCACCTGCTAAAACTGATAGCAGTGTGTAGTTTGCACGCCTGGCCTATAGCAAGTCCACGAGAAATGCATTCTTGCAACCCCTATTGTGAGCCAGTGCAGATTGTCCTGAGTTCTCGGGGAAGCGCCTCTGCGGTGCTCGGTTAGAAGAAAGCCTGCCGCTGCTCCCTCGGGAAAACCAGCTGTGGTCACGGCAGTTTCACCATTTGGGCACTTCTGCTTACAAATTGCGACACTAGCTGGTGCTGCAACCTTTAAGCTCAGACAGCAGTTAGGAGATGAGGAGAAGCAAGCTGGTTATGCATCCTTATTGCTGCCAGACCCAGGGGAGGAGTCAGAGAGGCTGTCCAGCTTTTGAGTTCTGAGGGAAGAGGTGTCCCCGCTGCAGATGAGATGCGTCAGCGTGGGGACACTGAGACCACACCGCGACAGAAAATACCCCCATATTTTAAAGTGGTTTTTTTTTTTTTTTGGTACTGGAGATTGAACCCAGGGCACTCGACCACTGAGCCACATCCTCAGCCCTAATTTACGTTTTTATGTAGGGACAGGATCTCACTGAGTTGCTTAGTGCCTCGCCTCACCGTTGCTGAGGCTGGCTTTGAACTCGCGATTCTCCTGTCTCAGCCTCCCTAAGTGCTGGGATTGCAGGGTTGCGCCACCGCGCCTGGCTTAAAGTGTTTTTACCAAGGGAACATGACATGCAGTTTTGGGGCCCTTTTGGTAATAATCCTGGTGATCAAAAAGCTTACTGCACCAGCTCTAGTCTCACATTGACAGAGCTTATTGTTGGACTGAGGCTCCAACCGGGGTTGCCAATATCCTCCAGACAGTACAGGAAAAATAAAGGCCATATAACAACGTCACCAGACTGCCAGCCCTGGTCACTGCAGAAACTTGGTAAAGTGCAGCCAGGATTTTTAATGTTATGGGAACTTAAAAAAAATCCACACACACACACCCTTTGAAGCTGTGCCATCCACCAGCCCGGAGTCGAAGTGCTCCAGGTCGGTGTCTCTGTCTGTGCTCATTATAAACACATGTGTGGGTTTGTTTTTTTAAATTTTACTTTCAGGGCATGGTTTTCAAGACAAGATGGAAAATCCTGTCTGTGCTCAGCTTGCTACTTTGGCTCATTCTACCTTCTACAAAGTGCACAAAGGCCCTTAAAAACATTTTATCAAAAGCAAATAAAATAGCTAAGGGATTCCACAGCCTGGTGTTGCCTGAAGCAAGTAGAGAGGGATCCTTAAAGTTCAAAGTCAGACTGGGGATCTTGTTTTCCTTTTTCTATTTCTTTTCTAATAAAGAATTATTAAATTCATTTAATATATGTGATGTTCGACAATTTCAGGAATATGTGGTGATTACATTGCTTATAAATCCTACATTCCCTTTTGCTCAGAGAAGCACATCAACATCATGGCCTAACACATCTTTAGAGCTACATTAGAAAATTTTGCTTGTTGGCAAACTGAATCCACTCTGTTCACCCTTAAAGATTCCTGTCCTAAAACTGTCCCCTCAGGATCTAACTTACAAGGTTGAGATTCACTGAACTCTTAAGTCCATTTTTCTAGAACCATAGCGTACCTTAAAAAAAAAGTTTGGCCCATGCACAGTGATGCATGCCCGTAATCCCAGCAGCTCAGGAGGCTGAGGCAGGAGGATCACAAATTCAAAGCCAGCCTCAGCAACTTAGTGAGGCCCTAAGCAACTTAGCAGGGCCCTAAGCAATTTAGCAAAACCCTGTCTCAAAATAATAAAAAGGGCTGGGGATGTGGCTCAGTTGTAGAGCACCCCTGGGTTAAATCCCTGCCCCACCCCCCAAAACAGTTTGAGAGTAAAAGTAGAGAGATATTTTTTCAGTTTAAACTTTATCACTGACTCTTTTTTGAGTGTCACAGAAACTCCAAAAGAAAATAGGAAGTCAGAGGAGTGGTTTCAAGGTGTTAATCAAAATGTGCTTTCGATCGGCAACGTTCAGTGCATGATTTGCCTAGAAAAGAAGGTATCACCACTTTAGTCCCAGAGATGCTCCCCCCTGCGGCTCGCCTTTCCTTTTGCTAAACGCGCTTGTGTGACTTCTCAGCCTGTCTTGAGGGCACAGATTTTTCTGTGTTTTGTTGTCTTCTGTGACCAAGTCCCTCACGAAGGTGCCCAGACTTAGAGGTTTTTCTTTTCCTGTGGTACTGTGGTGGGACCCAGGGGTGCTTTACTGCTGAGCTGCATCCCCAGTCCTTTTTAATTTCTTGTTTTGAGAGTGTCCCGCTAAGTTCCTGGGACTGGCCTTGGACTTGTGACCCTCCTGCCCCAGGTGTCTGGGATTACAGGTATGCGCCACTGAGCCCGGCCAGAGATTCTTGATACATAATGGGAAAAATGGCCAGTTTTGTCGCTTACATATATATATTTTTTTTTTTAAATATTTTTTTTAGTTGTGGATGGACACAATGTCTTTATTTTATTGCTTTGTATGTGGTGCTGAGGATCGAACCCAGGGCCTCACGCATGCGAGGCAAGCGCTCTACCACTGAGCTACAATCCCAGCCCTGTCGCTTACATATTTTGAAGATCTGTAGCATCAAGACTGGTAAAGGGGTGTGGTGTTTACGGTTGCTTTACCATGTGGGGGCAGCAGGGGGAGAGGCATATTCTTTCTGATCAGATTTACCTGGTGGGGTCGTGGCAGACACATCTGGCTGCTGTGATTTTGCTGGCGTGGATGTTCTCACCTTTTTTTGTGTGTGTGTGTGTTTTGTGGTACCGGGGATTGAACTCAGGGGCACTCGACCACTGAGCCACATGCCCAGCCCTGTTTTGTGTTTTATGTAGAGACAGGGTCTCACTGAGTTGCTGAGGCTGGCTTTGAACTCGCGGTTCTCCTGTCTCAGCCTCCCTAAGTGCTGGGATGACAGGCGTGCGCCACCACGCCCGCCTTCTCACCAGTTTTTTGAACTGTGTGTGCTGCAGCATAAATTAGCCTAAGTGCACACACAGCCCACACACCCCTCCTCCGAAGACAAATGAAAACCCCTACACAGGACCAGGAGGGTGGAGGTGGGGAATGTCGGCAGGACTGCTGTGCTGGACGGTGTGTTTAGTGGGTGGAGAGACTGGTGGGCACAGGGAGAGGAGAGGGCGCCTGTTCTTATGGGGCTTTCCTTGATTGGAAAAGAAGAGTTTTCTAA
Organism: Xerus rutilus; assembly: GCA_028644305.1. Classification (NCBI taxonomy): domain Eukaryota; kingdom Metazoa; phylum Chordata; class Mammalia; order Rodentia; family Sciuridae; genus Xerus; species Xerus rutilus. The sequence goes on along the minus strand of CM053409.1, from coordinate 163,301 downwards.
ACACTAGAAAAATCACTATTTGTTTCTTAAATAGATTTGAGGAAGCTGTTGCCTGTTGTCAAAATTCACTCAGTTCCACTTTGAAGACTATTCTTCTTTGGGCTTCCAGACGCCTTTTCTGAAGGCTTTAAAGAAGTGCGTGGAGTGGCCGGACGTGGGGGCCACTCCTGTAACCCCTCACTCACCAGCTGAGGCAGGAGGGCCACCAGTTCAAGGCCAGCCTGGGCAATGTAGGGAGACCCTGTCTCACAATTTTAAAAAAAGCTGGAAAGGAGGAGAGAGAGAGATAGGGAATTATGTGATTGAGGCTTTAAAAGATGATTCAATCAGCTGCGTGCAGTGGCCACGCCTGTCATCCCAGCACTTTGGGAGGCTGAGACAGGAGGATCGCCAGTTCAAAGCCAGCCTCAGCAATGGCGAGGCGCTAAGCAACTCAGTGAGACCCTGTCTCTACATAAAACACAGAATAGGGCTGGGATGTGGCTCAGTGGTCGAGTGCCCCTGACTTCAGTCCCCAGTACCAAAAAAAAGGATGATTTCATCAACTTTCTATTATTCCTCTGATGATTTACTGTGGTGCTGGAGACAGAACCCAGGGCTCTGAAGGTGCCAGGCAAGGGCTCCCCACTGAGCAGCACCCCAGCCGGTTTCAGACTTTTCTGGTGTGTAATAAAGTGGGATTTTCTTAATGTAAGATTCAGGTAGAATATCTCTTCCCCACAAGCAATATTAAGAGCCATGAAAAATGTTTGATGTTGCAACATTCAAAGTATTCCCCAAGAAACTTGCCCTTGTCTGCTGGATGACACTGTGGGAAGCTGTGTGTGTAGAGGTGTGTTGCCCATGGTAGCCGGTAGCTAACCACACACCCACAGTGTGAAAATGGTGTGGCTGAAACCAGCAAAGTAGTGACCACAGCCTGAGACACACGGCCAGCTCCGAATTCCAGCATTCCAGTGTCGTCCAGTGGGTAGGACTGATTACGCTGTGAGGATAGTCTTGATTTTTACAGAAGGCTGCTTAGAGTGCCCCTTTCCCCGATCGGAGCTTCTTGAGGAAGGGACGTTGCCCTCCATCCTGTGTGTCTGCCGCACAGTGTGCGTCTGGTGTGCTGTGTTGTAGAATAAACTTGCTCAGCGACTCACTCACGTACTTTAAATGTTAGTAGTGACCAGAGTTAGGCCTTTGGCTTATGGGCAGTTTCTCCTGTTCGCTCTGCAGTGTGGTGATTTTACTTGTATCTTAACCAAAAGGACAAAAATAAAATAAAGGAGACCTACTTGGCGCCTTGAGCTTCACACAGTGGGAGGGAGAATGGGGAGTTGGAAGAAGCTGCAGACCCCGAGTGTGCACCTGACCAGGGATGCTCCAGCCTGTGCAGTGGACTGAGGCAGCCTGTGGCCAGGTGCTCCCTGGACGCTGTGACCCATTTCTCTCCGGGTGTGGTCCAGGGCTACCACTAGCTGGATCCCCTGGCGCGTGCTAGCCATGCGTCTCTAGAATCCGCTAGCCTGTCACTCCCCAGGCAGCACCCCAGGCTGCTGCTGGGAGGAGCGCCCGCCCTGGGCCAGCACTGGAAACTCTGGTTGAGTGTGTGGCAGGGGTCAGGACTGGAAAGGTCCTGTTTTCAAGAGCCCTGAAGATTCAAAGCATCAGCCAGGTGCAGGACCCCCGGCTGGGTGTTGGCACTGTGACTGGAGGAGGCCGTTACCGTGGGGGCAGGAGCCTGGATGGAGCCTGCTCACCACGTCTGCAAGGGCTTCTATCTGAAACCCGCGTGTTTTCCTGGTACTGGCTTTTGTCACCGTCACCTGGTGTCATTGTGCATATGAGCATTGGGTGAGTGAAAGCTGGAGCCACTTTCCAGAGTTCCGACCCTTCTCATACCCAGTAAGCTTCAGAAAGCAAGGGAATGAGTTACTGCTCAAGACCCACACTACTAAGGGTGTCAGTGGAATTCCCTGGGTGACCCGTAGGCCCACCTCCCGCCCTGTGTGCTGCGCGTGGCCTGAGCCAGGCCTCTGCCCCTGCCCCCTGCAGAAGACTCAGCAGGGATGCACCCGTCCCCTGGAGAGGAGCACAGCCTCTTGGGAGGAGGACGGCCGGGGTCAACTTTGATTCAGCCTGTCTTTGTGACACCACTGTGATTTATTTCTTTCTCTTCAATGGAGTCTAATCTCTTCATCATGCTGTGGATCTCTGTTGGGAGTTTAAAACATAAATTGATGGTTCTGTTCTACCTGCTGGCTGGCTTCAGCACTTAGCCCCCAGGAGCTTCCCCGCTCTGCAGGACCTACTGGGTTCAAGGCCTGGGCTTCTGGGTGCTGCCATTCAGCCACTCGCCCCAGATTGCCAGCCCCAGATTGCCACGTGCTGAGTGATACTGTGACACTTCCCTTTGATCTCTGCTGAGAAGCCCCTGGTGAGGTCCCCTGCCTGTGCACGATCAGCCCCTGGTGAGGCCCCTGCCTGTGCACGATTGGCTTCTTCTTTCTGGAGGTCTAAATTTATTCCCTGGTGTTTGCAGTTGCTGGTGGTCAGGGCCAGCTGTTCCATGCTTTACCCAAATGCTCCTCTGTGACAAAGGCGGCAGATGGAACCTGTGAGAAGGCAGGAAAACCGAAGAGCAGTGGTCTGTCCTTCTTAAATGCTAAGAGGAGGAAAAACACCCCTCTCCCCGTTTAAAACAGAGACAAAAACAAACAAAAATGGGCAGGAAAAAAAAGGACCCCAAATGTATCCAAGGCAACAAGATGACAAGAATGTTAATTTTTTCTTCATGTTATATAATTGCTGTTAGGTCATTATGGGTAAAGTTATTCAGCCAAAAATGAGAAAATAAAAATTTTACTGTAATTTTACCATTCAAGATCATACTAGCCTTTTCTTATATATATATATATATTTTTCAATATAAGCCTAAACAAAAAATGTTGGGAAATCCTCTACATTGATTTTGTGTGTGTGCACGCACACGTGTGTGTGTGTGCCTGCCCGTGTGGCCATTTATTTATTTATTGGTACTAGGAATTGAACCCAGGGATGCTCTACCACCCAGCCCTTTTTATTTTTTGAGACAGAGTCTTGCAGAGTTGTAGAGGCTGGCATCAAACTCAAGATCCTCCTGCCTCCCTGGTGGCTGGGATTGTAGGCATGTGCCACAGCACGCAGCTGTGGCTTATTCTTTAAATGTACTGTATCATGAGCATCTTTCTATGTCAGTAAATATTTTTCAATAATATTTTTATGAGCTATTTTTTATTAGAAAAGTAACTTAAGCATATGGTAAAAACATTCAAATAGTTCCAAAGGGTATTCACGAATGGTCTGTCTCTTGGTCCCCCAGGACCCCAGCCCCTCGTTCCTCTGACAGCACTGCCAGCAGCTTCCTGAGTGTTCGAGGTGTTCTACGTATGCATGCACATGCGGATAGAGATCACTTTCACACTTAACATAACATGGAGAGCTCTCTACCTTAGTACTAGTAAGGAATTCAGCTTTGTCAGCAATATATAATATTCTACTCTGTTGGTGTACCATGTGCTTTAACCAGTCCCTGGTGCTGAATATTTAGTCCCCCTACCCCGATTGTACACTAGTATTAAACACGGCTTGCACTAAAGTTCTTGTTCTGTAGGCTGTTGTGTCTAGTAAAATTTTGCCAAAGGGCTGGGGTTGTGGCTCAGTGGTAGAGCACTTGCCTAGCATGTGTGAGGCACTGGGTTCAATTCTCAGCACCACATAAATAAATAGTTAAAAAGAAATTAAAAATTATTTAAAAAAATTTTTGCCAAAGTAGAATTCTTTTTTTTTTTGGTACCTGGGATTGAACTCAGGGGCACTCGACCACTGAGCCACATCCCCAGCCCTATTTGGTGTTTTATGTAGAGACAGGGTCTCACTGAGTTGCTTAGCGTCTTGGTGTTGCTGAGGCTGGCTTTGAACTTGCAATTCTCCTGTCTCAGCCTCCCGAGCTGCTGGGATTAAAGGCACGCGCCACCGTGCCCAGCTGCCAAAGTAGAATTCTTGAATCAGAGTATATGCATTTAAAGTTTTAACTGTGTTACTCCATTTCTTTTCTAAAAGGTCACACCAGTCACATTCCTACCAATAAAGTACTTCTTTCCCCATATGTTGGTCGATAAAGTCCATTTTCAAACTTTTTAGTCCTTACCATTTGGATAGATGTAAGCTAGGTTCTAACTGTCTTAATTTTTTTAATGTTATGGATGAACTTGGACACATTCTTTTGTGTATAAATCTTTATGTCATGTTAATGGCTGCAGTGTTCCTTGTGTAAGTATATTTAAGCAATTGCAAAACCGGTGCCAGAATTTATTGACTACTTCAGCTGAGAGACTTAGGTTGACTCTACTTTTCATGTATTTAAATGACGTTGTAGTACATATTCTGATTCATTTTTTGTGTCTATCTTTGATTTTTCATTTTTCCAGTTTCTTTGGGGTTTTCATATGTGAGTAAAATATAAAAATTCCTTAAAAAGTACATATTTGACATGGTGTGCTTTTATCAAACTAAATGAGGAACTTGAAGATCCATTGTGTGTTCGGGTGATTTGTACTACTTTCTTTTTTTTTTTTTGTACTGGGGATTGAACTCAGGGGCACTCGACCACTGAGCCACATCCCCAACCCTATTTTGTGTTTTATGTAGAGACAGGGTCTCACTGAGTTGCTTAGCGCCTCACCATTGCTGAGGCTGGCTTTGAACTCACGATTCTCCTCTCTCAGCTTCTCAGAGTGCTGGGATTACAGGCCTGAGCCACCGCGCCCGGCTGTGTGCTACTTTCTTTTTTTAAAAAATATTTAAAATTGTCATAAAATCATATTTTTCACCAGCACCGGCTTCCCAGCGGCCCTGGGTGCCAGCCTGCATGTCCCCAGGCTTCGACGACAGCACACACGCAGGTGTGCTGGCCGGCAGTTTGCTCCCGGTGCAGGCCACGTGTTCTGTCCATGTTACTGTCTTCATGCTTCTCAGACGCCAGCGAGAGCGAGCTGCGAGGGGCTTTTGGTAATATCTTTCAGTTGTCAATGGACCTTTATTTTATTTATTTACATGTGGTGCTGAGAATCGAACCCAGTGCCTCACACATGCTAGGCAAGCGCTCTGCCACTGAGCTACAGCCCAGCCCTCGAGGTGTGAGTTTTGAGTTTTGCCAAGACTTAAATATTTGCAGAGCTTGAAAGAAATAAAGAGAAAGAAAGAAAAGGAAAGGAGAAAGAAGGCAGGAAGGTGAATGTGCCTTCCTTCGGCCTGGCTCATGAGACTTCAGTACCGGCCTCAAGGCTCATGTCCAGCTCTCTCTGGTTCTGGTGCTGAGTGCTGCTGCGATGCCTGAATTAACTGGAGCGCCCTGGTCTCTCCCTCCCACAACTGGATCGTTCCATGCTAACAAGACACGTGCCCGGGGAGCTCTGTCCTCAAGGTTTCTAGACACTTCCCAAGCCTTCCACGTTGCTTTTCTGCTGCACTGTCTGGGGGCACCGCAGACAAGGGCGGCAGGTCTGGTTTGCCTGCTTTCTCTTCTCCTCTGTGGCCGTCTCTGTCCGGGGCTCCAGGCTGTGTTAGGCCGGGCTGGTGCTGGCCTGAGGTGTTCACGTTTCCGGTTCCTCCTCCATCCTCTCCTGTCAGGAGGGCCAAAGGGCAGCAGCGCCTTCAGCTCTGACCCCACAGGCCAAGCCTTTCACAGCCTGAGCCCTTGGTGTCCCAGGTTCCTCCGAGAAGGGCTGTGACTTCCTCTTCCAGTTGCCTGTCTTCAGAGACAGCTGCACAGACGAGTTTCTTCTGAAAGCCCTTCCCAGCCAGTCTGCAGGGCGACTCTGTCCTGCCTTCCCAAACTGTTCTTCAAGCCTGGGAATGATTTCAGTGACAGCTGGGGCTGGGGGTGGAGGTGGGAGGAATGGAGGGGGCCGCGTCTAGTAGCGCATTCCACAGCCAGGAGTCTGTCCTTTCTGCACGCTGACCAGCTGCTGCTGAGCATGGGCAGTGGCAGAGCGCCTGCCCGGCCCAGCCAGGCTCTAGCATCTCAGGAATCAAACAAACCCCACCAAACTCCAGTTGGTCCCCAGCCCTCTGCTTAACAGGGTCTCCTGAAGACCAGCAGGGCTGCAGGTCAGGGCCCTGCAGACGCGCCCTTTCTCTGGACCCTCCCAGAGGACTTTCAGCCTCCAGGGGTTTGGAGTCGTTTCACAAAGGTTTCGTTTTTAAGTCTGTCGTGTTTTAGTTTGAAATGACCTTAAACTTCAGCAGAGTTTCAGATGCAGTACAGAAATTCCTGCGAGTCCTCTGCCCAGACCTGCCTTCATTGTTCATAACTTGCTTGCAGAGAAAGACGCATTTACTCCTCTCTCCCTCGCTCTCCCTGTACATTTTTTTTTCTTTCTGAACTGCTTAAGATGAAGCTGTAGACATGGGGCTGCTTTACCCTTGAACACGTCAGGCTGCTTTCTGAAGGGACATATTCTTTTTTTTTTTTTTTTTTTTTAATTTAGAAATCTGGCTTTATTTTTGTCTTTATTTTTCCTACATGAGTCTTTGTTTTACAGTAATTACACAAAATGTAATTTATGGGAATAACAGGCTCCAAGTAATTTAAAGTTTAATTATACTGCATAAAATGATTAACACAAATGTCTTACTATGTCTCAAAAAAACGTTCTGTTACCTGGAACTTCAAAACAATGT
>CM053409.1:113163-156093 GCA_028644305.1 Xerus rutilus | reverse complement strand
TCAAAATCCTTACCAGGAGCTAAAGTCCAGCAAGATCAAATTCCCTTCCTTCCTCCAAACTCATCTTAAGACATCTCCTCCCTCACCTACGAAGATTTAGTCATTCTAAAGGAAGCCCTTTCTTGCCTCAAGCCTTTAAAAAGATAAGTCTTAGTGAAATATAATTCGTGTTATACAATTCACCAATTTAAACCACCAGTAGTCACTTTCCATCTTCCCCCAATCTTAGAGCTCTAGACAACCAATAATCTTTTTGTCTCCATAGTTTTCCTATTCTACACATTTCACATAAAAAGGAATCATATGATATGTAACTTTTTATGACTTTCATGTAGCATGAACTTTTCAAGGTTTATCTATGTTGTAGCATGTATCACTACCTTCCCTCAATCCTTTAACACATGCAGTTCCTTCAATCTTCCCCTTTTAAAATATCCATCTTATAATGCCTGGAATTTCCTTTAAACTTTCCAGGTAAAAAAGGAGGAGCAAATATGTGAAAGAAAACAGGCAAAAATAGTGATAATCATTGAAGCTAAATGATGGGTATGTCAGGGTTCACTAAACTATTTGGTTTGTGTATGCTTGAAATTTTCCATAATAAAAATAAATTTAAGACACAAAAAAAAAAAAAAAAAAAAAAAAAAGAAAAGCTAGCGGTTCTTACTGTGACTCTCCCTGGCGCCTTGTGAGTCACAGCTGTCCGCTCCTTTTCTGCTCTTCAGCGTGGGTCTCCATGCTGTGCACCTGGAGCAGTTTTAAAGTCATTCAGCAAAACTGACCAATAAAAAGCGACCATAAACTCTCTCCTAACTAATGAAAATAAATGCATGAATCAGAGTTTCCATTTCCTGCCGGGATAGAAGTATACCTATTGTCTGAAGATAATAAAGCAGTTTTGGTTATGTGGCTGTTGCTCAGCCGTGGAATGAAATTCAGAGTTACAAGGATAACTTTGTGCAGCGGCAAAGTGAAATCTCCCAGTTTCCACTTTTTCCCAAACTAGGTCCTTGTTTGCTAAATTCACTAGCTCTATGGATGTGCTTCCTGCCACAGGCCACCTTTTTTTGGGGGGGAGGGGTCGTTGATGGACCTTTATTTTATTTATTTATTTATATGTGGTGCTGAGAATCAAACCCAGTGCCTCACACATGCTAGGCAAGCGCTGTACCACTGAGCCATGATCCCAGCCCCCACAGGCCACTCTTGACAGATCTTGAGGTAGCCTTAAATCAGCTGGAATCTGGGTAGCACATTCTGGTGCTGTTTTAGTGAAGAAAGGTGATTTCTTTACAGCATAAAGATCCAAATCAACAGGCCAGGAAGATGCACAATTCCTTTTCTGGATTTTCCTGGGTATATTATAATGATGAGAACTGACATCTAAATCCTTTCAATGTCTGTGAGCTGCATTCAGGGTGACGTGTTTAGTAGGAAAGTGTGAGAACCAGTGGCACAGCATTTCAGTCTTCCCCCCCAGCAGGGCCGACGTGGCCCCTTTCTTGGCCGTGGTTTGTGGACTGGATCCCTGTCTGTGGGCAGACAGGAGAGTGAGTGGGAAGGTCATTCTTGGTGTTCAGTTTTCAAGGTTTCCTGCAAAGTGAATGCAGGTTGGGTTACGAGGCTGAAACCGGACGGGCCCGGGGCGTCTGGAGGGCCGAAGGCCCGTCTGCCCAGCCTTGGGCACCTGGAAGTGGTTCTGTGGCTTCAGACAGTCAAGCTGGGGAAGCGTGGCCCTGCGCGTCATGGCAGAGCTCTGTGCCTCGTCAGCTGAGCGGCCGAGAAGCTCCCCTGTGGTTGTTCTCACTCAGAACTGAATAAAGGTTCCAGTGAAGCCGGGACAGTGCAACTTCTTGGTTTAATGCTTTGCAGATTTTTGGAACCAGATGCACCCTGAAGTGAAAAGCTGCTCTTTTTTTTGCTGACCTTGTTGGACAGCTAAGACTGTTTCTGGGAAATAAGAGAAACAAGCGGCCCGTTGTTGGCAGGAGCTGAGAGCCTCGGGAAGGCGAGAGGCGCGTCTGCAGCTCTCCCTGCGCCGTGTCGTGGCTGAGTCAAGGCTGGGCTGCGGCTGGCTTTTCTTCCCCCTCTGTGGACATGTGTTTCCCATCAGCCAGGGCTGCGTGACACCTGAGGCTGGCCGGCTCACAGGAGGGAGGCCGCGGACCGCCCAGGGACAGGGAGAAGGCCCACAGTGGTGCCAGACACTCATGGTGTGGCCCGCCTGCGTGGACGCCAGGCACGTTCACACCTGTGGTTTCCGTGTGTCCTGGCTGCAGGCTGCAATCCTGAACGCCCTGTGGGCAGACGAGCTGCTTGTGCTTCAGGATGAACCTTGCTGAACCACGAGACTTAACTTTCCAAGTTTATCTGATTTTGTCTTTTAAAAATTTTTCTGGACAATGAAAGAATGAAGCACTGGACCATTTTGTTAAAACTAGGTCCCACCCAGCACGTCACCAAACCGTGATTCACGTTGACTTCATTTTAAAAGGAAAGAAGTTAGTTAAATTACTCGCATTGGACTAATCCATGGGATGGGAAGGAGGAGGCAGCAGCTATCCCCATCACCACATGCCCCTGGGCAGACAGTCGGGATTGCCAAGACTGGCAGGGCGGGGCAGGGGGCAGGGGAAAGGGGTGCCAGCGGCATCCTAGCTGGGCCTTGGGACCCCAGGGTTTGTCTGTCTGTCTGCCGTGGTCTCTGTGTGTGATCTGTGCTGAGTCATTTAACCTTAGAAGTTTCCTCATCTCTAAAATAAGTGAATTGGTTGAAATCATTGGTCTTCAGTGTGTCCAAGGCCCCACGCCAGAATCTCAAGGGCATGAGCAGCTGCTAAGCCCAGTCAGCATCTCATCTCATGACTGTGCTTCTTCAACATATTTTTAAAAATTTGTTTAAAATTTTGATGTGACAGTTGGAAAATGCTGTAGGGAAAGCACAGTGAAATTGAGCCCAAGAGAATTCAGAGAAGACGGTGGAAGGGACAGTGGTCAGCTCTCCTTGGCTGGCAGCCGCCCAGGCCCCAGGCAGAATGTGGAGGGAGACCCGGAGGCACAGCAGCCTCTGCTCCAAGCAGGACGCTGGGCCTGGGGAGGACCAAAACTCAAGAAAAGCTCAGGAACACAGGCGCAGTGACTGAGACCCCGCGCAGCCTGAACTTCCAGAGTGGGAGGGCGTGGGGTAGATGCACAGCCCCCCCCAGGAACTGTCGGGGACCAGGGTGGACTGTGGACCAGGAGTGCGAGGCAGAGCCACAGGAGGACAGCGCCAAGCCGGTGCTGCGCTCGGGAAGAGAAGAGGAAGTAGGACCTCGAACCCAGCATTCACCACCACCGCGTCAGGCCTGCCCGAAGTGCGGATCCAATAGTCCTGAGAGTGTGTGTTGGGGTGGATTTCCAGTTTGTTCTGTTTTCTCTTCTTTGTTTCTTTTAAATGAAAGCTATGGTGGTCGTCTTCACCTTAAATGAAACTGATATTTTGTTACTAATTTCTCCCTGAAGTTTGTGGAGAATGGATTTAGGGCCTACTGTGTACATCAGTCAGATTTGACATGCGCCAAAGTTACATTTGTTCTTTTTCGTTTTAAAAATGAGATTTGAGAAACTTTTTAAAAATCAAAAGAACACTTTATAGTGTCTTTACACCACGAACATGTCACACAACAAAATAGGGAATGACCGGCAGGCGTCAGACTTACATGTAGGTGAACCATGTTAATAAAGAAATAGGTCGGGGCTGGGATTGTGGCTCAGCGGTAGAGCGCTCGCCTCGCATGCGTGAGGCCCTGGGTTTGATCCTCAGCACCACATACAGAGCAATAAAATAAAGATATTGTGCCCATCTACAAAAAATTAAAATAAATAAAGAAATAGGTCACATTGTTCTGTTTTCTTAAGGAAGGAAGACCGTATCATGCTGCGGTTGTGAGGGGCAGGGCAGGCCTGGCCCCTTGCCAGGGCTTCTTGGCGCAGCATAGACCCGTCCTGCAGGAGGACAGAGCTGGTTCAGGTCCCGGGAAGGGCCGAGTCAGGGTTTGGCAGGAGAGCTGCGCTTGGGGGGAGCACTTTCCTGACTGACGAAATGCAGTGTCGAAAGCTGCGCTTGATTTTCTTAAAAGTTAAGAAGAATGTAGGTGTGCGATGTCCCTGCTCTGACGATCAAGGGACGCAGACACCACAGTAGCTGGGCATGGTGGTGACACCTGAAGTCCAAGGGACGTGGGAGACCAAGGCAGAGGTTTCCAAGTTCAAGATCAGCCTCAGCAACTCAGTGAGACCCTGTCTCAAACTAGAAATTAAAAGGGCTGGGGATGTGGCTCCTTGCCCCTGGGTGCAAACCCTGTTACAAAAAAACAAAACAAAACCAACCAACCAACCAAACAAACAAACAAAAGAACAACCTAAAACAAAAGGAGGCCACCACCTGGTTATGATCCTGGAGGACACACTGCCAATCTCTACCGCCTAACTTGAGTTCTAAGTAGTGAATGGTGGTTCTAAACTGAGGCCTGGTTTTCTTTTTAAGAGAACATGTTAGGTAGAAATAGAAACGTGGGCGCCGCTGCTGTGAGGTGGGCTAGAGCCTTGGATAGTCACAGGCCTAGGGTGACAAACCAGCCCATTTGTAGGGAACTCTGCAGAGTCAGCACTGAAAGTACTGTGTCTTGAGGCTCCCTCAGCTCCAGGCAAGCCAGGACAGTTGGCCACGCTCTGCGGCAGATCTCAGGGTCAGCATTTGTAGAGAGGACAGAGATTGAGGTGATGTGGAAGCCCAGCCTCCCCTCTTGGCCTGCATTTAGGTTCCTTAAAGGTGTTTATGATGCGATTGATTAGACTTGGCTCAAGGGTCAACCTGAATCAGACTCCCATTCCAGGGAAGAAGTTTCCAGGTCACAAATCAGTTCGTTGTCCAGTGTGTGCATCTGAATGCTATGTTTACCTATTTTGAGAAAATGCCATTCCTCGTCCCACCCTCAAAGAATGATGTTGGAGGGATTGTTTGGAGCAGTCAGTGTTGTTTTATCATAGCAGATGAAAAAAGATCCTAAAATATGATTTTGAATATATAGAGACAAGGTTTGGCTCGCCTCCTCTGAAACTTGATAAAGTTAAGCCATCTGTGAGATTTTCTTGTTGATCAGTATTTGCTTCTGGAAAATTTCAGTGGGTATTTTTGTGGTCTTTCCCAATCCTTTCTTTCCTTGTACTTTGTTTGCTTATTTATTTATTTAAGATGAGTTTCACTGTGTTGCCCAGCTGGGCCTGGAGCTCCTGGTCCAAGTCATCTTCCTGCCTCAGCCTGGTGGTGAACTGGGATTACAGGAGTGACCACTGCAGAGGCTTTGCATTTAGTTTGTGTCTTGCACAGCCGTCCCTAAAGCTTAGACTCCTGGAACTATTTGGTAACATCTGGTTGCTGTTTTCCGTCCTCTAGCTGAGTTCTGAGCAGCTGCTTAATTAATTTTAGAGAGCTAAGCAGATAGTAGGAGCTTAATAAATATTAATTCATATTGAGTTCCATTCATTATTCCGCCCTCTGCCGAGACATCTGTGAAGTTGCCGTCCCCAGCGTTTCTTAGTATCCTGCTCAGAAACAGGAGCACTTGCAGGACTGTTCCGTAGGGTGCACAAGACTGTGTTTAGAACACCAGTCTTGCAAGTTTGAGAAGTGCTGTACTCTTACCTCCCTCTCAGAAAGTACTTTTAGCATTTTTAAAGCTCCCAGAGACCCTGCAGTAAAATAAATGCTTGTGACTTTATTTAGCCCAACATTTCACAATCTTATTTGACCATGTGGCACATCTGCAAGCCTCTTTCCCTTTTGAGTTTAATATCTATCTATTTTCATGGAACACACGTAGGCCATCTTTCCTTTTGCATATTCCATCTATTTTCATACACCCTATAGAAGCTGATGAAGTGACTGGAAGACACGTTGCCCAGCGAGGTTCCCGGCATCCACTGGCACGTGGGGTGTGTGTGTGTGATACTACATTCCTTAGGACAGTTCTGGTTTTACAGGGTCAGGTGAGTTGAGGTCCTGTATACCCCAGCCTGTTTCTCCTGTGGTTGAGTCTTGCATGAACGTGCTGTATTCATCATAATCAATGCACCAGTGTTGACACATTACTGCTCAGTCAACCCATGGTTTATTGAGATTAGTTTTTGCTCTCTGTCCTTTCTGACCCAGGGCCCCGTGCACAGCACCACGTCACCTCTGATCGCCCCGCCTCCTCCAACTGTCCCGGCTCTGTGGCTTTCTTTGCCTCTCCTTGTTGTGGATGCCCTTGGTGATTCCGAGGAGTCTTGCTGGGTATTTTCTATGCTTCCCTTTCTTTGGTGTTGGTCTGATTGTTTTTTCCTTTCATGATTAGACAGGATTATGGTTTGGGGGGAAGAATGGTCCTTAATGGTATGTTACAAAGAGTACCATTCTCGTCCCCTCGTGTGGGGCACATGCTGTCACTGCTGTGCTGATCCTGGCCACGTGGCCCAGGTAGTCATTTTCAGATTTCTCCAGGATTAAGTTCCCTCCATTCCCACTCGGTACTGTATCTTTGGAATAAAGTCCCTGCTTGCAGTCATGTCCCCCTTTCCCTTCAAGGCTGTGTATCTACATAAGGTATTTGGGATTCTTCGGTGCCGGGGACTTGTCTCTTCCCCCATTTCTGTATTTATTCCATTATTGGTTTATACCAGCATAGGTGCCACAGGCACTACATTTTTCTTAAACTTGTGAACCCCAGGTGAGTCTGTTCACTCCCAGCAGGACAGAGGTTCAGGAGAGGCCTTGGAGGCCTCACCCACTGACTCAAACCTGGCGCACTCATGCCTGGCGCACTGGCAGAACCACGCGGTGTCAGAAGTTCAGCTGACATCGCAGGGCAGAGGTACCTCAGTCCAAGTATGTTGTCTGAATGTGACCAGGGACGCCCGGCTGACTGCAGGTGGTGCTCTTTGCACCCCCAGGCCCACGTGGGAGGGGGGAGGGGAAGGCAATGAGGCAGGGCTTAGGTGACGTCTGGCCTCGGGTGCGCTTGGAGGCAGCCCCATGCGGGCCCTGATGGGTTTGCAGTCAAGCCGAAGCTTGTGGTCTCATCTCCTTCCCTTGGCTGTGTGTGTGTGCGAGTGCAACCAAAGCCCTTTTTTAAAAATGCAGGAAGCAAGCCCAGGAGGCAGAGGAGCCGCTGCACCTCTCCAGGGCCAAGACGACGTGTGTCAGACATTCCAGGAGGCGCGCCGGGCAGCCCCTGGTTTCCTGGCCTCCCTCCGCGTCTGCAGCTCCTGGCCTGGGGAGGCTGGCAAAGCACCCTCTCCATGAGCTGGAGCTGCAGAAGGAGAAAGTTCAGGAGCAAAGCCTGTGCCTTCTCCACGCTGGCTCCCTGTGCAGCAAATGACGCCTGACCTAGTCCAGGGTCCAGGCCATTCCTGCCTCCAGCCCGTTCCACTCCTAGGGCTTTGCAGAAGTGACCAGGGCTGTGTGCTGTGAGGGATCAGAAGGCGCATCAGGGCACATTGCCCCGGGCAGTGCTGACCAGAGGGTCGTGTCCATCAAGTGCTGCCTGCCCCACCCGCCCCGATGTGGACTGTGTGTCCGTCGAGGCCAGGCCCTGGACCACAAGGGCCTTTGTGTCTCAGACGCTATGGAGTTGGTTTTCCTTGGCGTTTTCTTTTAGATCAAATAGTGCCAATTAAGAGCATGTTTTTATCAATTTCCGAATGGAAGAGAAAGCCAGTTACAAAAACGAAAAGAACAAGAGGAAGAAAAGGAAAAGGAGATGAAAAAGAAAAAGATTAATGGGGATCTAAATTTAAATTCTGACTCTCTTGGAAAGAAATTAAAAAGAAAAAAGAAAAAGATGTCCCGGCGTCAGTTCTGACGCATGCCTTCTTCAGTGGAGAGCTCTTCTGTCTGGTAGCCCTCGGGGACTGGGGAGGCCTAGGCTGGCGAGGGCCTCGGCCTTCTCGAGGCAGTTCGTGGCTGCCTGCCTGTGATCTAGGCTGGCCTCAGATCCTGCCTTTGGAATACTCTGCTGCTTTTTCTTTTTCTTCTTGTTTTCTCCCTGCAATGTTCTGAGACATTATCCCGAGAAGTGTTTTGTTCATCACAGATTGGGATGTTTTCCCTTCCCCTGATCTCCTGGGGACTGCGTTTCTGCCTCGGGCCTCCTGTGCCCCGTTGCCTCTGAGTGGCTGAATAAGCCGCGGCTTTGGAGCAGCTCAGCCACCCGTGAAGTTCGGGAGCTCCAGTCTCCAAGAGGCTCGGTAACAGTCAAGGCTCAAACAATCAGAGCGCAGAGTGCACAGCTTCATCGCCAGCACCCGGGGACGTCAGGAAGCCCCCGCTTCCAGGACACCTTCTGGCAGAGATTGAGTTCTTGTGTCTCTGGGCTTTGGTCTCAAAAAAGAGTTTGCACCAAGTAGATTCTCGGTCGTCATGAGAGGTCTTGATGACATTCTGAGCCTTGTTTGTTTTTCACATAATTTGAGGGTTACCTTCTTTCACACCAGCAAGAAGATATTGAGTGTGATGCCTTCAGGGCCGTGGTCATTGTTTTGTTTTGTCTTCTCACTTTTCATTTCCATTTGTTCTACATAGTGTGTGGTTTGGATATGAGGTGTGCCCCGAAGCTCCTGTGTCAACGCAGGGATGTTCAGAGGTGAGGGGACAGGACTGTGAGGGCTGTGACCTGACTGGGTGGAGACTGGGCAGGTGAGGCTGGAGGAGGGCTCCCTGGGGTCCTGTCCTGCAAGCGTGCCTCTTCCCTTTGGCCCTTTCCGTTCTCTCTGCTTCCTGTCCCCACGGTGAGCTAAACAGATTCCCCCTGCTGGGTCCTTCCCCTGTGATGTCCTGACTCATCTTGAGCCCAGAGCAGTGGACTGAGACCTCTGAAACCATGAGCCCCAGATAAGCTTTTCCTCCTCTACGCTGTTCCTGTCCTCGGGTATTTTGGTCACAGGGACGCCAAAGCTAGCCAACAGCAATAAGTATCAGGGCACGTGGGGAAACGTCAAGCAGAGCACACTAGGAAAAGGAAGACCTCTCGTCCGGACTCTCAGCTTCCTGTCCAGCGGTTCCACTGTTCTCAGTTTCAGGCAGATGCTTCTAGAAGGCGGTGCTGCATGTATGTAATATGCCCTCCTTCTCTGGCCACAAAACATGTAGCTCTGCACCTGGGGGCTTTGCCTGTAGTCCATGTTTCTGAGATTGTTCCATAGAAATCCTACAGAATTCCCCCACTCTTTGGAATGGTTGTGTAGGACGTCTCTGGAGGTGCAGCCCACACCCCCCCTCTGATGGTCTTGTGCTGTTGTGAGCAGTGCCGTGGTGACGATGCTGTTGACCTTGAACACAAAGCCACTGTCTAGGTTTTGCCGCTCTCCAGCTACCGTGGGAGGCCAGAGATGTCTGGTCTAAGTGGTGGAGTCTGGGTTAAGTGGAAGGACCCAGCAGCTCCCCCGTTCCTTCCTGTGGATGTCTCCTCCTAGCGCTGGGTGTTGCAGATGGGCAGGGGTGTGGTTTGGGAAGAGTCTTTCCCTGGTCTCACACTCCCCCAGACAAGAAGTCAGACATTAATAATGTCTACGGAGAGGCCCTGGTTGCTGTGAGGAGCTGAGGGGCCATGCACAGTGCTTAGGGGTGAACCTGGTTCCACATGTTGTCTAGGGACCACGTAGGGGGAGTCGCTGAAGATAGTCCCCCTCGAATTGGAAGTTACCAGGCCCAAGTCACTTTTTAAAAATATTTCAAAGCTTCTGGTTGATAAAAAAATTAATGCAGGATTAACAGCCCTGTGCTACTATTGAAAATATTGGGGTTTTTTTTGTTTATACTAATTATATCAGAAAAATAGGAGCATACATTTCTAGAAGGTTCTGAAATGTTTGTCCCTTGAAATGACCACAATTCTTCCCTCCCCTGGCCTGCCATGGTTTCCTGGGTCACACCCTTCTGCATGTCTAGATCTGTCTTGATGTGTGATTCTATATTTAAGCAACGACTCCCCAGGGATACCTTGTATGCACAACACTGTCACTGAGGTGGTGACGATGCTCTAGCGGGTTCTAGAAGGGAAGCACATTTCTATTACTTTAGCATCGATCCGAACTGTAGTTGTTTTGTTTTGTTTTGTTTTTTTTCTCTTCAGTTCTCAAAGAGTCAAGGAAGTAGCCAGCTGTCTTCATCCATGCATGCTCACGATTCATGAGTTCAACTTGAGAGTTGCCAAAGTGTCACATGTACATTCAATGTGCAGGTGACTAGGACCCCATGGAATCCAGTCAAGAAAATTTAATTATAAGACATGTTTCCACATAATATACACAGCAAATGGAAGAGTTAAAATATTTAACTTTGGGGGCTAGAGCTCAGCAGTAGAGTGCATGTTTAAAAGAAAAGGCCAGCAGGCACAGTGGCACACACCTGTAATCCCAGTGACTTGAGAGGCTGAGGCAGGAGGATCGAAAGTTTAAAGCCAGTTTCAGCAACTTAGCAAGGCCCTAAGGAACGTAGTGAAACTCTGTCTCGAAATACAAAATAAATAACTTTAATTTTTTTTTTTTAATTTTAAGGGCTAGTTCAGTGGTTAAGTGTTCCTGGGTTCAATCCCTGGTATCAAAAATAAAATAATAAAATAATAAAAGGACAGGGCACCAATAAATAAATGAATGAATTTAACTCTTGAAACCTAATTAAAATGCATGCATATTTTTATCTTTTAAAGTAGTGATACCAAAGATAGCAAAAATTGAGGTTATTTTTTTCTCAGAAATGAAATAAATTTATAAAATTATACCTTGCTGTCCGTGGCCCTGACCTAGAAGCAAATAGACTGAACAGCATGGTTTCTTTGTTTCATGTTAGCAGGCTGAAGTTAAGCAAATTTGACTGGTGAACTGGAGAATAACTAGATTTTTGTTTTTTGGGTTTTTTTTGGAGATAGGGCCTCGCTGTCTTGCCAGGCTGGCCTTGAGCCCCCAGGCCCCAGGGATCCTCCTGCCTCAGCTTCCCACAGGCTGGGACTACAGGCACGCTGCACACCCAGCTTAGCACGTCCTAAAATGGCTTTGCATGGCGGGGACAGCACTATGGGCATATTAAAGGAGTTAGAACTTTTCCTTTTTCTTTCTTATTAAATCAAAGTTGTTTGGGGGAAGTGCTGGGGAGTGAAATGGGCCAGGGTCACACTGTCATGTTGTGTGCCATCGTGTCGCCTGCCGTTGGGAGAGACACTGCACCAAGGCCCTTGTGCACTTGGCCCAGTTGTCTCCATAGCAGCAGGAAAGACGGCGGTACTGCCGCACCCTAATGCACACGTCCACACAGCTCTCCATTGTATGCAGGACTCCCAGGATGGCCCCGTGGAGCGCTGGCCTGGCGTGTGTGGGGCCTGGAACCTCTTTCCTAGAGCCAAGTCCTCCGTGCAGAGTCCGAACGCTGGGAAACACAGCACAGACGCAGCTCTGCCTTTGTACCATCAGGCGCGTCCCGCATCCGCCTGTGGTTCATCGCTCACTCGCTTTTCCCATGTAAAATCAAACATTCGTTGCTCTCGGTCAGATACGTGCTCCTGAGCGAAGCTGAGGCTTCCTGCGGGTGTCCCGTTCTGACAAAGCATTCACGGGCTCCTGCTTGCATGTGAGTTTCCCATCCGGCTGTTTCACGTGTTGCCTCTCAGTTCCCTCCATCCTCGGTGACCTTGTGTAGCCACCGAGTAGTGATGATCACACGCCCTCATGAGCTCTGCCGTAAGTAACGCAGGTTGTTTGAGAAAGTGCACTAGAGGCCCTGTGACCTCTCTCGAAGTCTCTGGTAACCTTTGTGGAATGTACTTTTTTTGCCATTGTGTTCTGTAAAGCTTAAAGTGTACTGTGAATATAGGGAAGGTGTGAAGTAAGATAAGTTTCTTTTCTTTCTTTCGGTACCGGGATGAACTCAGGGGCACTCACCACTGAGCCACATCTTCAGCCCTATTTTGTGTTTTATGTAGAGACAGGGTCTCACTGAGTTGCTTAGCGCCTCGCCATTGCTGAGGCTGGCTTTGAACTCGTGATTCTCCTGTCTCAGCCTTGAAGTAAGATTTTTAACAGACAATAAAAGCCAAGACTAGATGATCAGAAGTGAGAGCCCAGTATCTGCCCCTCCGTGAATTGAATTAAGGTAATAATTATTTAAATAGTAATGATTAACAGGAAAGCACTGTGGACGGAATCTCAGGAATCCACACTCCAAAGCACAGCGCATTCTGATGGCCCTTTTGATAAGGGACTGTGGGCCCTGGCCACTGACCTCTCGTGTGTTCTTCCTCTAGTGATGGGTCACCAGCACCAGCAGCGAATGGCGCCCAGTGCCCTGAGCCAGCAGAGCCGCCCCTCTCAGAGCCAGGCGGCGGGGCCCATGAGCATACCCACCGCCCTGACCACGCAGCAGCAGCAGCAGCAGAAGCTCCGGCTGCAGAGGATACAGATGGAGAGAGAGAGGATCAGGATGCGCCAAGAGGAGCTCATGAGGCAGGTAGGCCTTCGCTGCGTCTAGGGGCTCTGCGGTCCCTGGGGGAAGGGCTGATGGCAGGTGGCTTCGCCTTCAGCACAAGTTTCCTCCCTCTGGGAGCGCAGGAGGCCCAGAGCCCTGCTCCAAGCCTCGAGTTAGGGTGGGTTCCTCCTCCCAGCGTCTGCCAGCACTGTGGTCAGACCCAGCTGAGGAGACAGGACCAGTTCTGGCTGTATTCCCGTGGCTGCCTTTGGTGTCCACTGCTAG
Source organism: Xerus rutilus (assembly GCA_028644305.1). Taxonomy (NCBI): domain Eukaryota; kingdom Metazoa; phylum Chordata; class Mammalia; order Rodentia; family Sciuridae; genus Xerus; species Xerus rutilus. Next base: position 143,333 of record CM053409.1, on the reverse strand, counting down.
CGTTTGGAGAGAGAGTGTGGTAAGAACAGTTACCTGCCACCGTGTGCAGATCCTCTCCACACTTGGTGGCCAGGGACAGCCATCGCATCGCATCACACGTTTTGTAGGTCAGGAGTTTGGAGAGGACCCAGCTGGGCTCCTCTTCCTCTCTGTATGGCATTGATGGGGGTCACTTGGTCACTTGGTCACTTGGCTGGTAGGCAGGAAGGTCCAGAGGGTCCCAGATGGCTTCGGTTAGGTGTGTGGCACTGTTGCGAGGATACTGGAAGACTGGACCTGACTGGACTGAGGCCTGGCAATCAGCGAGTGGTGTCCACAGCGCAGCAGTGGAGAACAGCCGTCACTCCATCCCAGCTGGGGTCTCCAGAGAGAAGGCTGACCACAAGGAAGGAAGCTGCGGGTGCCCGAGGGCTGGTCCCGGACACTGTTGTGGGGTGACTCTCATTGTGTTCTTGTCCGAGCACTCGCAGAGCAGCCCTGGGTGGACAGAGATCTCCGGGGAATGTCCTGTGGAAGCAAGGACACATGCACGCCCCCGACTGGTCCACCTCAGAGCGTGAGAGAATCCAAGGGAGAATGAGCCGGGAAACGGTTTGTCTGTGGACCCTGCTGCCCTGCAAAACGGCCTGGGCATGTTGGTGGGCTCTTGGGTGCCTTGCTCCATGCACCCCTGGCCCTCTGGTCAACCGAGTATTGCTGTGTCCTCCAAGGGTCAGGCTCAGCCCTGTCCTTCAGGCATGAACAGAGGAGAACCCATTTTCTTCCTGGATTAGTGGCTTGGTCTGTGGCAGAACAGTATTCTTTCTTTGTTTTTTTAAAATAATTATTTAATTTTATTTATTTGTTTTTGCGTGGTTTGGGGATTGAGCCCTGTGCGAGGCAAGCATTTTGCCACTGAGCTGTAGCCCCAGCCCCCCAGAACAGTACTCTTTTTTCTGTATTGCTGAACTAATCACCCACCTCTGCAGGTCTCATACATTTTTCTGGCTACATCTTAGGGATAAAAGCTTGTTTATTGTTCTAACTCTCAGACTTTGCTTTATGACTCAGGGAAGCAGAATACATGGCTAGAGTCCTTTTGCTGCTTTAAGGAAATAAGTAGATCTGGCTGCTCCAGAGAGCTTTCTAATGGGGGGTCCTGGGGGTGTTAGGGTGAACACTTGAAAAAATACCAATGACTTCCATAAATGACTGATGTATTTCCTATCAGATCAATTCTAGGATGTTAAGGCATCTCTAGTGCATGAGGGTAAATGGACACGGTGAATTAAAATCCCTTCCTCCACGTGGCTTTTGAAACCAGGGACGTGAATGTGCGTGTGCTCTGCTCCCTGCGGAGCAGGAAGGGGCTCCGGAGGGCGCTGCATCCTCCCTGAGGTTTCTGCCTGGACTCTCCTGGTTATTTCAGGGTAACAGTTGTCGATACCGTTTTTAGATACACAGGATCATGTTTCTTGGCAGGAAATAATTGTTATTGTTTTCTGTCTTTGGGTAATGACTCTACTCTATGCCGTGTTACAGAGGCTTTTGTGGGTTCTCTGGGAGTTTTGTGTTGGAGTGAGCTTTGCTGTGTTCGGGTGTGAGACCCGTTTGCAAAGAGTGACCTGCTTCTGTTTTTGCCTCCTTGCTGCTTCCTTCTCTTGCCCCACCTCCTTCTTTCCCACAGGAAGTATTTCTGGGAGGGGGTGGGAAAAAGTGCCCCAGATTGTTTCCTGATTCCAGCTGTGGGTGCAAGATGATATCGAGGGTTCCGTTAGCTGCCCGCGGCCGTTGCGCGCTGGTCCCTGGAGGCTGTGGCACTTCTGCTGCGTCATGCTCTGCAAGCCCCGGTGGAGCCCAGCGAGGACGAGAGGCTGTCCCTGCCCACGTTCAGGGGAGCCCCCGCGGTCAGCCTGGACTGTGTGTGTTGTCGGGAGGAGATGGAAGGGATGCTTCTGATGTCTTTTTGTTTTGTTATTGGACAGGAAAAAAAGGTCTAAATGGACTTTTTAATTCTGGAAGGTTTTCCCCATCCCAAAGCAATATGCCCACAAGTGTCAAGGACGTCCTTCAAGGCTGATAAATGGACCTGTGGGGGTGTCGTTGTGGAGGGTGTCCTGAGGTAGTTTTCTGAGCCTTAGTCAGGATGTCTGGTAACAGGGGTGTGGACTGTCTATGTTTTGGTGGCTTCCTGACTGCTCTCTTTCAGTGACTTTTCTGCTTGGCTAGTTGTACTTGAGCCAGGGCAAGGGCAGGCAGTGGGTGGAAGTAAGAGTGACCTTGGGCTTATCTGCTTGGCTGCCTCCCCCTCCCCGTCAGATAGGAATCTGCAGGGATGGGCGGTGGCCATGGCCAGAGGGACAGTCGTCTGTAGACTTGCGTTTACTGTTCTGTCCCACCATGGCTTGGTCATCAACAGCTGCCTGAATGTCCCTTGCTCAGCGGGCAGTTTGTAAGTGGCCTGGCTCTCCTGGCTGCAGGAGATCCCTGATCGTACCGCCTATCTTCTCCAGCCCTGGTCCTGCAGGCAGGCCCAGACCTCCAGGAGAGGCCCCTGCTATGCTCTCTGTAGGAAGTAGGGGGTTGGTGAAATTTAATAAGCAGAGAAATTTATGCCCCAATTCCTGGGACGTCCTGCTTTTGCACGTTCTCATCATTCTTCAATGCAGGTGAGCTGGGAGCTCCTCCTCGTGCTCCTCCTCCTCCCTGCTGGCCAGGCGGAGAACAGCTCCTTCCGCCACGTGCACCATCTTGCAGCCCAAAGCAATGTCAATCAATGTCAATTTAATAATGAGGACACAGTTTTGAGAAAAAGGAAAAAGAAGGTTTATTGCTTTGCTAGCAAAAGAAAAACACAGAGGACTCCTGTCCCAAATCTGTGACTCCAGATCAGGAGGGGCGGGGTGGCAGGGCTGAAGAAACTCTTAAAGGGCTACATTCAGTAGGGAGTCCCAGGGTGCCCTGATGGTGTGTTGGGATTCATTGTTAATTTTGGGAGATGCTCACTTCCCAGACCCTCAGCAGTTAAGTAGGAGAAGAAAAGACAACATTGTCTCCTGAATCTTCTTAGCGAGGGAGGAGGGGAGAAGAGAGAAAAAAGCATTTAAAAAATAAATGAATGAACCTTAGAGCAACGCGGGCTGTATTGAGAAGGCGAAGGGGCCACTGCTACAATCTGACCTGTACTTCACAACACCGAGGGGTTGTGTGTGAGTTTGCTGGCACAAGATTCTTGTCAGGATTTTAATGAAATGGGTTTAAGTTCCAGTTGATAACAATTTGAAGTGAAGCACCATTATTTAAGGATGGAAGCTCATTGGTTTTGTTCTTCTTTCTTTATCTCCTCATTCATCCATTCAGTCAGCCAATTTTATGTTGTAGAAAGTGATAGAAAGATAGTGGGACGTGGCTACCCTCACCTAACAGGAGGCAGACTAATCAGATCTAATTTAAGTTGTGGCCAGAGAAGCAAATCGACTCCATTTCCTTCTTCCCGAGGGCCCAGTGGTTGCCATTGTTGACTTTCATTGTTGAGGCTGAGACCAGACACACAAGACTTCTGTGAAAGTGGCAAAAGATGTTTCTTTACCTTTTTGCAGCAACCCTCAGACCAACAGGCAGTTAAAAGGACTACAGAATAAACGGATGCAAGTGCCAGTGAGGTGTGCTATTTCTACTGATTAGCAATCTTAACTAGGAGACTCTCTTTAAATGTGATCACTACGATTCAGCAATGGCTGTATCAGCAGAACTGAGCTTCTCACATCCAGTAATTGACGAATTATCTCAGGACGTGACAGGTACTTCTAATGGAGGGCACCATGGAGCTCTAGGAGGCCCCGTCAAGTCTGCAGCTCAAAAAAACGTGGACCTCTCCCTACTTTCAACAGGAATCTACCATAGGCATTAAAGCCATTCTCCATATCTGTTACAGAGTTCTATCTATCCATCCATCCATCCATCCATCCATCCATCCATCCATCCATCCATTTTGGGGGACTGAACCCAGGACCTCACACATGCCAGGCAAGTGTTCTACCACTGAGCTGCATCACCAGCCCTTTTAATTTTATTCTGGGACAGAGTCTCACTGAGTTGCTGAAGCTGCCTATCTTGAACTTTCCATCCTCCTACCTCAGCCTTCTGAGCAGCCAGGAGTATAGACATTCACTGTGGCCAGCAAAAGAAAGTAATTTTTAGTTGAAGGCTTTGCTTTTTTTTTTTTTTTTTTTAATCTTAATTCTTGGCAGAGTTTTATTTTAACTAGATTTTCCAAAGGCTGCAAGGTAGCTTCAGAATCATCCAAAAAATGGCAACCTGAGAAAAGAAAGCAATTTTTTGGAGGGGCAGGTACTAGAGATTGAACCCAGGAAACTTCTACCACTGAGCTACCTCTCCAGCCTTTTTATTTTTATTTTTTATTTTAAGACCAAGTCTTACTGAGTTGCCCAGGCTGACCTCTAACTTACAATTCTCCTACCTTGGCCTCCCAAGTTGCTGAGATTACAAGGTTTGTACCATTGTGCCCACCAAAAGAAAGCAATTCTTTCTTTTTTTTTTTTTAAAACAGCAAAATATTTATTATAAATACCTTCAAAGATTTACAGGAGAAAATGGGTCTAATGAATGAAAAGGTGGTGCATCTCAACAGAAAAACACAAACTTTAAAAAATACCCAGCGAGGTGTGGCAGCACACCTGGAGTCTCAGCCCCTGAGAGGCTGGGGCAGGAAGATCACCTGGCCCTAGAGGAAGAGTTTGCGACCAGGCTGGGAAACATGGTGAGACGGAGTCTCAAATGGACATTTTATTTATTTACTTTTCTCCATGTCTTGATTTTTTTTTTTGGTACCAGGGATTGAACTTGGGGGCACTCGACCACTGAGCCACATCCCCAGCCCTATTTGGTGTTTTATGTAGTGACAGGGTCTCACTGAGTTGCTTAGCGCCTCACTGTTGCTGAGGCTAGCTTTGAACTTGCGATTCTCCTGGCTCAGCCTCCCTAAGTGCTGGGATTACAGGTGTGTGCCACTGCACCCGGCTACCTTGTTTGATATTTTGCAGAATACCCAAACACAGAAGATGATTGCACATATGTGCCCATGCAAAAGAAGAGCTAGTGCTCAAGTACATATGGGAGACCAGAATCCTGTTTAAAATAAGCAGTTAATCGTAACTCAGTTCCTGCCAGCGGGACTCTAGGTCTGCATAATGCAGCTGCCCTGCCTGAGCCCCTCCCTGTCACTGAAGACATAGAATGGGGCACCAATGGTCCAACAAGGTCTAGAGCTTTCCTCAGGTCTCTGCAGATCTGATCTGGCCAGGACAAAGGTGACTAGAATTTCCCCAATGTCAGTAGTCCAAAGCAGTTAAGTATTCTATGTGATAAAAGAAAACAATTCTTAGTTGAAGGTTTACTTTCATTTTATATTCATTTTTTTTGAAAGAAATTGGAATTTTGTTTTTAGAGGGTTTTGAACTAGAATTTTTTAATTTTTGAAAATATAATTTACATTGTGGGGCGTGGAGGCACAAGCCTGTAATCTCAGCACTTAGGGAGGCTGAGACAGGAGAATCGCGAGTTCAAAGCCAGCCTCAGCAATGGCGAGGCACTAAGCAACTCAGTGAGACCCTGTCTCTACATAAAACACAGAATAGGGCTGGGGGTGTGGCTCAGTGGTCGAGTGCCCCTGAGTTTAATCTCCAGTATACCCCCCCACAGTGTATATATATATAATATTCACAGAATTATTCTTTTGATTAAGATAAAATAGCATTTTTGCTAAGTTAAAGAAAACAGATCCTCAAAAAACTATGTGTATGATTCCATTTAGGTGACATTCTGGAACAGACAAGACTGTAGGGACACGGTGGACGAGTGGTTCCAGGGCTGGCATAGGGGAGAGCCGGCCACCCGGGCAGCTCTGGGACTCGGCTGCTGTGGGCATGGTCTGTATCTTGGTGTTGGTAGCTGTTTCACAACTGCGTGCCTGCTCTTGATTCAGAATGGTACACAACAAAGAGTGCATGTCACTGGAGGTAAATAATAAGAAATAAAATTATCACACAAAAAAGACCCCAAGCCTATGTATTGTACAAAATGCTCAAAAACAAAAACATCATGACCACCCTACTCTGGGGTGGGCTGTAAGGGTGTTGGTGGGTTCTTTCTAGTTCTTTTGTACATTTCTGTGTCCTTTGTGTCTTAAAAGAAAATTGGTAGCTTATTTTAATACTGTGGTGTTACCTCTTGTTTCTTGATCTGTGAGCAAGTCATTTATCATGAGTCTGCTGTGTGAGTCGTGCTGTGACAGGCTGGACCCAAGTCTCCAGACACCATGAGCCCCACAGGCCCGTAGCGACTAGAATGTTCTATCGTAGCAGCTTACAGTTCTGCACAGAGTTTTCTCAGTTTCCTAAAAGGCACGATAGCAACTTTGTCAGATGGAAAATTTTAGCCGCTGGTACAAAATTGAGAAACCAGTTTCTCGGTTTTTATTTACCCAGCTAAAAGTAGTTTCTTCACATGGAAACACAGGCATGGCTTTGTCTGAGAGGAATATTGGTTTCTATGGGTTTTATTCACTTAGATATAAAGCTGTTGGGCCACGCTGGCAGAGTCTAACCTAGGTCCTGCTAGCCCTCAGGCCCTGGACGACCCAGGCTGGCCTCCCCTGGCCCCTGCTCTGTGGCTGCGCTGTTGGAAAACTGTTTTTATTCTCAAGCAAATTCTGCACTGTTTTACCCCAACCTTTCCTTAATTGGGACTTGGGGCACAGGAGAATGCAGCTTGTCAAACAAAAATGCTGACTAAGCCTGGCCTCTGGTTGCCAAGGCAACGGGGTCGAGGAAGGCGGGGCAGGAATCTCTTGGCAGACTCCCGCTGGACCCGACAGCCAGTAGTGGGACAGCTGTCAGCCGGCTGGGAGCGGCCCTGATGGGGAGTTCTGTTTTCCGTTGTAAGAACAGCCCTTCGGTGTCGTGGCCTGGCAGAGCATGGAGCCTGCGTGCTGGCCATTTCACAGGCTCGCCTTTGGAGCTCAGGACCCAGCTTTGAGGAGAGCTTTTCACAGAGTGAGGTTTCAGAGTCCCCTGGATGTCCGAGGTCACGGGTCGCCATCTAGGAAACCCCTGCATCCCTCTGTAGTGGCTCGGCTGTTCAAATTCATGTTCCCTTCCTGTGTTCACGACGTCCTGGGCACAGTGTGTGTGGCAGCGAGCTCCTCCTTGCTGGCGCTTCCTTTCCAGCCCGTCAGTTGGAGTGTTGGCTTACAAGTCCCAGGAACAGCCATTCCCTCAGGTGACCTGTGTCCCCTCTTGAGGAACAGTACCACGTGGAGTCTTTCAGAACAGCTCCTGTTATTCACACCAACAGTCAGAATAAAAAACAATAGAAGAAAAGCAAACCCTGAGCTTTTCCAAGTTTGTTTTAAATTGAACATCATTTTAAAGTAGAGGCTCATTTTGTGTGAAGGAAAAGCAGCTTACTGTTTCTGATCTTAATCAGATCACCGGGGTCTGAGGAAATACTCCATTTCAAAATCCATTCAGCTGCCGCTGTATTTTAATGAAGAAAGAAGAATGTCTAGATTATAATGTTTTCCTCAGTGTGCATCCAGGGGACAACAGAGACAGATGGTGGGACAACATGAGATTGTCACTTGCACCCTGAATCCCAAGAGCCCCCAACAGGCCGAGGATAACGATATGGGCTCAACAGATGTTTCCCCAAAGGGTCCGAGTCTCAGCCCTGCTCCGCAGCGCATGTCCGGCAGCTGAGCGAGTGTGACGAGGTGTTCCAAAGCAGAGGCTCCAGGAAGTGTGACAATGGATTTCTAGAACCTTCTGGCCCAGTTAAAGAGAGATTTACATCAGGATTTCTTCTTCTTCTTTTTTCCCCTAAAGAATGTGAATAATTCAGCATTCTGCCTCTGAGGTCCTCCGGGTTTGGGCAGAGAGAGCCACGTCTCTGCACCAGAATAACTGTTTTATGTTAGGATTTAAAAATATTGTCTGTTTATTTTTCTCTTCATTTGTTCCACTCCCCAGCCCTTCATAATTAGAACAAGCCTCTCCCATCCTTGTGAGGTCGCTGGCCACACCCTTGGCTCCAGCGCAGCACCCTCAGCAGAGGTGACTGCCCAGGCTTTCCTTTGAAGTTATTCCAGGGAGGGTAGAGCTGGCTGGTGGGAGCTGCCCCTCGCCAGGACAGCTGGGACGCTCCCCGCGGCTCTGCTCTCTTACCTCCTCTGCTGCAGGCAGTGGGGAGCTGAAGGACCTTGGACTTTGCTTCCAGGGACACCTTCCTCCACTCTCCAGCTGCTCCGCACACCAGAGTCCTCCAGCCACTAGGACGGGGTGTTCGTTTTAACCCACATGTAATTTTTTGTTTCAGGGAGCTAACCGGGTGACCACAGACTCAGAGAGTCTCAGGCCCTTATTTTGCACCAGTCTTTCCAGCCCTAACTTGCACCCAAGGGAAAAGTAAAGTTGGTGGGGGAGGGAAGATCTGGGGCGGGAGTACCCAGGGCAACTCTGCAGATCTTTCTGAAACTGGTCTTTTAAATTTGAACTTGCAGCTTTGCTGGGTGTGTCATGAATTCCCAGGACACTAGCTCCGCCATGTGCGTTGGAAAGACCTGGAGAACACATCCCGTCCAGTCTGTTTCCCAGTTCAGGGAGCACTGTGAGGCAGCCAGCTCTTGAAGTCCTCCTCTGGACTGTCTGAAGGACGGGGGTGGTGTTTCTGTTGCATAGCAGGGTAAACAGCCTCCGTGAAATGAAGTCTCACAGCCAGGAGGTGAAAGGGCCCAGATTTGAGGTCTGCACCCCAGCCCTCACTTCTCTTCCCTGCCACGCTGTCTGTGGAGGTCATAGGAGAGCCTCGCAGCCCAGATGGAGGTCCTGCCCCTGCGGCTGTCGGCGTGCTGTCCTGGGAGAGTTGCTTCCTCTCTGTGCCTCGGTTTCCCCAACTGTAAAGTGAAGACAATTGGGTTGTCACAGGATGGCGTGAAATAGTAGGCGAGAGCATGTGGGACAGTGTTTCACACATAGTAGGCCCGCTGTGCTAACAGGAGCTCACGTCTCTGCCTCCCTGACCGTCCAGCGCCGTCAGGAGCGCATTCTGTTGACGACTCATGGGGCCGGGTTCTTTGTAAATATGCCTCCGACCTGTGACAGCCCAACAGGATCGCTCTTACAAACGTGTCTTTAGTCCAGTGAATGAACGTCGTGAGAGGTTAAGAATTTAGTCCACAGGTCACAGCAACAGCACCGGCGAAATGGGATGTGAACTCCAGTCTTTCTGACTCCAAGGACAGTCCCCCTCTGCTTTGCTGCCCTTCTGTGCCCAGCCCAAGACACATTCAGGAGCACTGCACCCTTCCCAGTGGCTGATGTCCCAGAGAATCAGGACGCGCCCATTCCCTCCCTGAACTGCCTGGAAAGCCCTTCCTCCTGGCCTCTTCCGATCCAGAACAGAAGGCTGTTCCTTCCTTCCTGCCTCGGTGCTTTAATGGTCTGGGAGCTGTGGTGTGCCCTGGGGTCTTCCTGCTGTGGTCTGGATACGTCCCCAGAGCTCCTGTGTTAATGCAGGAACGACCAGAGATGGGATCAGGAATGCGAGCACTAACCTAATCGGTGGATTAATCCGTTTGATGAATTAATAATTTGGATTGCTGAGTGGTGACTGTGGCAGAGGGAGTGTGGCTGGAGGAAGCAGGTCATGGGGGAATGTCCTTGGAGGTTGTCTTTATGCCTTGTGCCTTGCTCTCTCTGCCTTCTGGCTGCCGTGAGCTGAGCAGCTCTTGTCCACCATGCCTGTCCACCAGACGTGCGGCCTGCCCTGGGCCCAGAGCAATAGCCGTGGTCATTCATGGACTGAGACCTCAAACTGTGAGCCCCCTCTCCCCCACTTTTCCTCCTTTGAGTTATTCTTGTCCTGTGCTTTGGTCACAGGATGTGCTGGTGAACACGTCTCTCCTGGTTAGATAACCCCGCAATACCCTGGCTGCTCCCTGTCCTCGGTGTCTCTCTGGTCCCACCTTGTGAACACTTCGGTGGGTGTGGAAGCAGTACTTAGCTTTGGCTCTGCACACAAAAATTGACCAGAGGAAGGAGGTCAGCTGGGATCCATCAAGAAGCAGCAGTGACCTGCTGCTTGAGAAGCAGAGGGGCTTGGAGCATGGTGGTCTTGGGGAGGTGGGGTCTGGAGGCTGGACCCTCAGCCACCATTCTTCTTCATGGTCTGTCCCCCACTCTGGAATCTTCCACGAGAAGAAGGGCCTGCCTTGTCTGTTGCTGCTGCCAGAAACAGTACCTGGCTTCTTCCAGTCTCAGTAGTGATTTTTTGTAATATTTTTACTTCTTGTTTGTTTATTTTATTTTTTTATTTTTTGGTACCGGGGATTGAACTCAGGGTCACTCAACCACTGAGCCACATCCCCAGCCCTATTTTGTGTCTTATGTAGAGACAGGGTCTCACTGAGTTGCTTAGCGCCTCACCATTGCTGAGGCTGGCTTTGAACTCGCGATTCTCCTGTCTCAACCTCCCTAAGTGCTGGGATTACAAGCGTGAGCCACCACGCCCGGCTTGTTTGTTTATTTTTATGCAGTGCTGAGGATCGAACCCTGTGCCTCACATGTACTAGGCAAGCACTCTGCCAGTGAGCCACAACCCATCCCTCAGCAGTATTTTTTTTAAAGGTTAAATACAAGTGAAAACTAAAGAACTGCTGTGGCTGGGGTTGTGGCTTGGTGGTGGAGCGCTTGCTTACCTCACACATGTGAGGCGCTGGGTTTGATCCTGAGCACCACATAGAAGTAAATAAATAAAATAAAGGTATTGTGTCCATCTACAAGTAAAAATTTTTTTAAAAAAAGAATTTCTGTGGGGTCTGAGGGAGACATAGTTGACTTGGATCTTGAACTTTGATGAGTCGTGATGCCGTAGGACTTTAATGGGAAGAGCTGCCGTGAGCCAGATGAGGAGCCGGCAGGCGGCGCGGGAAGTCAGGTGCCAGGAGAGGCCTTTGCTTAGGAGTTCCAAGGGACGAGTGGTTGCTTGCTGGGTCCTGGAGGCAGGACTTCTGAGGCTCCAGCGGGAGGGACCCAAGGCCCTGGTGAGCCTGGAAGTGGAGGCTGCTGGAGGACGGGGCAGGCAGAGGCGGAGGTGGAGAGGGCACTGGAGGGGCGTGAGGGACGCAGCTGGAGCAGCATCACCTAGGCTTTCATCATCGTTCTGGACCAGCCTCGGCCACTGTCCCCTCCCTCCCGCACCCTGCTTGGCGGCCGCCCGTCTGCACCACCTGTCTGTGGGTTCAGGCTGTCATTTCTCCGTCTAGGTAAAGCCTGATGCTCGCCTTTCCTCCTGCCCAGGCCAGGCAGGGGGCCCACGCGACAGTCAGTCACACTGGGTCTGGACTTTAACTTCATAAAACCCCAGGCTCTGCCCTGTTTGGCTGGGGTCACGTCCATGAGGTTGTCCTCTGTGTTCCTCCTTGGGTTTTGTGTGTGTGTTGTTAACGGTCTCTGTGTGTCACTAGAGATGGAACCCACGGTGCTCTACCCAGCACCCCTTTTTAAATTTTGAGACTGGGTCTCGCTAAGTTGCCCAAGCTGACCTTGAACTTGCAGTCCTCCTGCTTCAGCCTCCCAAGTCATTGGAGTTAAAGGCATGCACCACCATGTCCAGCTCATTCTTGGTTTTATGCTGTATTTTTCTTTCCTTTTAATTCATGAGCAGGAATAAGGAAATATTTCCATTCAAAAAAGGCGAGAATTTTAAAAATTCTAATGTAGAAGTGTTATGTTATAAAATATAATTTCTACCACTTCTTTTATATTCAAAACTGATTTTTATGTTATATGAAAGGTTTATAAACTTCTTGTTGAACAAACATGTTTTCTTAGCCTTTTGGTGAATTTCACACTCTGCTCTAATCCTGGCAAAGTGGAAGTTGACCCAGAAGAAGTCTTACCCCTTAAAGTGGATCTGTTCCACATGATAGTGTGGCTTTTAAACTGCTTATTTTTGTTTTTGCTTTTGTCTTTTGGGACCGGAAAGCAGAAGATGAGGTGAGAATGGTCACTGAACACCTCCTGAGTGAGGCCTGGAGGGCGAGCTGCTCGCCCTGCCCCACAGCAGCCTGCCTGGCCACAGCTCTTAGGTTCCCACTTTAAAGAACAGGGCTCGTGACCACTGGGTGGTGGCATGGCAGGGTTGGACCCAGGCATTTGGCTGCCCCCTCTCTGCTTGTGACTGCTTTCCCTGTGCCGGTCGGGAGCTAGGGAGGGTGCAGCAGGAGAGGGGGAGGATGGCGTGGGCGCCCACCTGGACGGGATGGAAGCAGGCTGTTGGGTCACTCATCTGTGTGGCTGAGGGTGTGAGCAAGGGCTCCCAGTGTATTTTTCAGGTACTTCCACTTGGATCCAGTGAGACTGTCCATTTGTTCACTGAGTGGCCCCTCACTCAGTAGCTGCTGTGTTCCCGACATGGTCATGACACAGGCGTGACGAGCACGGTCCCTGCCCTCCTGTGCTCCCATTCCAGCAGGAAAGACAGCCAGTGCCTAGGACGACAGGAAGAAAAGTAACACGGGTTGAGAGACCAGCTGGCAGAGGCAGGCTGTTTGAGACAGGGCTAGGGAGGAGCCTCTCTGGGGAGTGACATTTGTAGATGGGCCGAGAGTGAGGGAGCGAGGCTTGGGGAGGTCTGAGGAGTGGGCTCCAGGCAGAGGGACAGCTGGCGTGAAGTGGGAGGGGACTGCGAGGGGCCAGGGAGCTGTGAGGGACTAGGCAGGGTAGCCAGCAGGGCTGTGGGTACAGTCCTCATCCAGGTAGATCCTAAGCCAGGCGGGGGCATGTGACCTTCACCTGGGCTGCTGTGACGGTGACCCAGGAAGGATCCTGGCATAGTTAGAGAGCGTGCTGTGTTGGGAGCAGTGGCTTTCCGGCGTGGACTAGCCTGTTTCTCAAAGGCATTTTCCTCGGGTACAGGCCACATCCTGCTCTCGCTCGTCTGGTAGCCGGTTGTGTGGAAGATGAGACTGTGAGTGCCTGTGCTCAGGAGGTCGCCTTTCCTCTTGGGTGACCCGGTCGAGCCTCCAGAGCAGGTAGGAGCAAGTGGACACTGGAGAGCAGACACTGGAGAGAGAGAGAGTGACGGGAGCCGCGCAGCGGCCGCGTCCTGGGCCCTCCCGCTGTGGTTCAGCCACGCAGAGCGCAGTTCATGTTGTCTGTGTTTGAAGTGTTCCAGGGGTGATTTTAGTGAGAGTGAAGTTTCGGACTACATGTTTTATATCTTGTTTCTGAGATTTGTTCTTATAATTTGAATTTTATTTCTGTGTTTTATGTCACTACAGATAACAATTCGTATACAGTCTTATTCTCTTTTTTTTTATCTAATGTATTGGAAGTTCCAGAAATAATTCTTATTATATTTAAATTCAGACCCTTCTGGGTTTTAGAAATTGAACTTGAATTTTTAAGACAATGTGATAAAATTCTGTGAAATACAAAGAAACACTGTTATCCCATCAACTTTTAAGTTTAAAAGAGTATTTGTTTGGAGGTAAACCTCCACATTTATTCATTGATGGTTGAAGAATAGAAGATTCTAGATAAAGTTTTTTGTTTTTTTTTTTAAATAAGGAAGGTTATTAGCTGCAAAGTTCTTGCATCTACAGTGTATAAGGAACTAGCGTCAGGGGTGATGTTTTCTTGCTGGGGTCAGGGCATGTGAGCTGCAGGAGGAGGCTGGTGGCCCGGCTCTTCACACTGGGTGCAGCTCCGCTGTCGTCCTAGGCCAGGCTTCCGGGAAAGCTTGGTTGGATAAAAGCTTCTAAGGCACGCTTCCCACCATGTAAAAGCAACTATCAGAAAATAGTTTGGCTTTTCAAGATTTATTCAAGCTTCTTCCAAGATTTAGATGATAGATTAAAATCACCTTTTTAACATACCTTTATTTCTTATTTGCTTTTTGTGGATTATTGAGTAAGATGTGTGAGCGAAGCCTTCTGATGACTTGCAGTCTGGGCGAACAGAAGTACCTGGAGGCCCTGCCTGGCCAGGGCGTTGGTCTCAAGCCCAGTTATCCAGAAGGCCTCGCAGTTTGCAGCAGTCACGCCTCCTCCAACAGCAGAATGAACCCCAGTAACGGAAAGTTTTCACAGCCGATGACTTCACTGGGACTTGTCTAGACAGCAGTTACTCTCTGCAGTCACGGCATGTCAGGTCTGGAAGAGATCTAACAAGATGCGTGCTCAGATGGCCCGAGGTTGGCTCGCTGTTGCGGCATGGCTTGGGGTCTGGGAGGTTGAGGACGTCATCCTGGGGTGGCAGACCGGTGGGCACAGGCGTGGGTTTCAGAGGCAAGCGTCCATGTACAGAAGCCTTCTCCAGAAACAGCAGTGCGCTGGACAGCAATGTGACACCTGCTCAGGTTGGTCAGAGCAGGACGGCCTCCGGAGGTGCTCCCGAGAGAAAGTAATCACAGTTGATAGATGTGTGACCGTTTGCATTGACTCTACTTGGCAAAGCAGTGCTGGCTTAAGATGCCAGCATTATGCTTCTGCTAGTAAAGCCCACGTGCTGGGCGGTGTTCGATTGTTGGTGGGGTTTTGTCTGTTTCTGCTTTGTGCTCCGGTCTTCAGCTATGCCAGTCCAGTCCAGTAGGAAAGTCCAGTCCAGTAGGAAAGTCCAGTCCAGTAGGAAAATGTTTTTTTTTTTTTTTTTTAATTTAAGCTGTTGTGGTTATTGACATCAACTGTCAGATGTAATTTAATGTAAATCCTGAATTCAGTAACCCCGGGTTCGCTGGCCCGTAAGCAGCAGGACTAGAAGGTACCCCTCATCCTGAGTCATCCAGCTGCATCCACTGACTTGGATTTGGTCTGAGGCCAGGAGTGCAACAGCCTGGTCTCTAGAAAGGCCTGGAGGGGCGTTGGTGGGATCGGGGGTCTCCACAACCCCGTGGGGTACGTGGGGAAGGCAGTGCCCGGAGGCAGTGGCAGCTGAGCTTCCGCCTCAGTTTGTGAATGTAGGAAAGTGACTGTCACTCGTGACTTGGTGACATTTGGGCTTACTGGGAATTAACATAAAGGGTGTGGTGCTGGAGAGTATGCTCTGCTCCAGTCCCTGCGACTGTTGTACCTCTGCAGGAAGCTGCCCTCTGCAGACAGCTCCCCATGGAAGCCGAGTCGATGGCCACGGTCCAGGCTGCTGCAAACCCTCCTGCCATGACCCCAGACGTGAGGTCCATCACAAATAACAGCTCAGATCCTTTCCTCAATGGGTGAGTTGACACTGGGGGCACATTTAGTTTTGCTGTCTTTATTATGAGGTCTAGACTGTAATGGGGTTTTGGTTTACACTGGAAGAGATGAGGAGCTTGAGGGCTGGGGTAAGGGTAGGAAGTCGGGGAGCTGGTGGAGAAAAGGAAAGCAAAGGAAGTCGTCTGCCTTGTCAGACGTCATGGGCAGCAAGCCCCTCGTGATATGGGCACACCTGTCACCTAAACAGGATGGTGGTGTCTGGGGTCTATGCTGGGAAGTGTCTTGTGGCTGTGTGGCCACCTGGGGGATAAGAGCATGCCGTGTGGACGTTGAGAACAAGGTAATTAGGAGACGACCCTTTGGTGAGATATGAACAGGGTCTGCAGTTGAGTTAGTAGGATTCCATGACTTCAGTTTCCAGGCTTTGATATCAGCTGTGGCTCTGTGTGCCATTGTGGGGGTTGGGTGAAGGGCACATGGACACTCTCTGTGATCTTTTGCATCTTCTGTGTGTATTTAAAATCATTTCACAATTAGAAACTTAATTAAAACAGATTTTTAAAAAAAAAATAAAACACAACGTAAGAGCAGAAGGCAAAGATGATTTAGCAGATGTCGCCCGCCTCAGCAGCGGCCTTGGAGGCGCTCGTTGGGCCTTGCTGTGTCCCCGTGCCCGTGTGCCCTTGCAGGGGCTCCTGCCTAGTCGGGCATGGACTGCAGGGATGAGGGCGCGGGCTTTTCAGGAGTGATTTTGCAGCACAGGAAAGCACAGGGAGCGATGTGAAGTCGCTGACTCACCACCGCCCACGCCTGCCACATCTCCACCCCGTCTTGTTGTTTCAATAAACAAAACATTACCGTCACCCTGTGAAGAACCTCGTCTCCCCCGTCTCTCCTCGTGGCGGCCACTGTGCAGGAACTGGGGTACGTCCACCAGCTACACGTCTTGCTCCCGATCTGTATCAGAGCATGCTGAATTTTGTTTTCTGTTTTTAAAAATTCCACATAAATGGTGTCATACTCAGTATCAAATGGTGCTCTGAAGATGAAAAGCAGGTCAAGGCCCATTCACCGTGAAGGGCCAGTTTGGCTTGCGTCCAGCCTGTCAACGTGACATCAGAATGTGTGTTCCAGGTGAGGGGACCTGTTGTGTCCTCTCTGCCTGGAAAGCCGAGCGGGGGCAGTCGCGGCCGGGCTGTGGTGCACGTGGGTCAGTGAAGCCTCTCGTCTTTGCTCTGCAGGGGGCCCTACCACTCGAGGGAGCAGAGCACCGACAGCGGCCTGGGCCTGGGGTGCTACAGTGTCCCCACGACCCCCGAGGACTTCCTCAGCAACGTGGACGAGATGGACACAGGTAGGGCTTGGCCAGCAGTGCTCGCGGGTGCGGGATCTTGTCACTGTGTGCGGAAGCCCTCCTTTGCCTTGTAGCCCCTCCTCAGGTGGTGCCAGGAGACCCGTCTGCGCTGCCACTGTCCTGCCATTGCTCCTGCTGTGCGTGGTTTTTCAGTGTCATGCACAGGCCAGCTTTTGTCCTGGGAAGTGGTACTGGTTACAGTTCCACCCATCACAGATGTTTCCATGTCATTCGCTGCATTTGGGGAGCAATTGGCGGTGGGTATTTAGAAAGTTAAGTCACTCAGAGCATTTTAAGTTGTCGACTCAGAGTTCCAATCTGGTGACATTCCCTCCCTCGCAATTTCAAAGAGCGCCCGGGTGACTTCTCCCTGGTCCTCAGCCTGTGCGCCTGCCAGGCCAGGCCGTGGCAGGCTCCTGAGAACACTTCCCGTCCTGTTTCAGTACATAATTGTTGCAGATTTAATGCTTTGTTTGTTTTGAAAAAAAAGTGGAGCACAACCATTATGTGAAGCATTTTTTTATTGTGCTAGTATCACTTAATAATTATTTATTACTAAACTATCTTTAATGCAAGATTGATGCACAGAATCCTGGAGAATATGTGTCAATGCCGTGAAATACGGTATTTCTTCTGTTCTCAAGGAGGGAAGAATTGCAAAAGCTGAATCTAGCCGTATTCGCTTGATCTAGACTGTTACGAGTCGTAAGTCCAGGAGATGTTCTAGAGCCAGGCCCAGCGACGGCTGCGGGTCTGCTGTTTGGAGTCACCCAGGCAAGCTTCTCCTCCTTGTCATGGATGATGGAAATCAGTTGTCCAAGTCGCTTCCCCAAGTGTTTGTCCGTAGTGCCTGTGTTTTGCAGAACTGCTCCTAGGGGACCCCTTTATGCTGAGGTCCTGCTGCTGGTGGGCCTGGGAGTCAGGCCGGCCTGCGTCCTGCGGTGCAGCTGGACCAGCTGCTGGGTCTGGGGTCCTGCGTCCGTGCACGTCGACCGCCGCGCAGTGGCGTCCTGAGGAGTTGCACAGACGGTCCAGCTGTCGTCTCACTGTCGTGCGATTCACTGCTGCGGTTTTCTCCCTCCCTGCCCCTCAGCTCTCTTTACTTTTTTTCAGTGTGAGGTTTATTATGCTCCCTCATCAGGGGTCGGCCTGATGAAGGGGCACCTTCCTGTGTTTTATAGCTGTTTGCTTTCACCTTGTAAACACAAGGAAGCCAAGAAGGACAAAAAACAAAGTTAGATAAGAAAAAGCCTCTGGAGATCTAAAGAAAAAAAAGGATTCTTTTCCGTGTTTTAAAAATTATGACCTCAAGTGGGAAGGTGGGGGTGTTGTGAAGCCATAAACTGGGGTTAAGTGGTGTCTGGGAAAGAAGACGGTCTTCGCAGAGGGGCACCCGGAGCTGAAGCCTTGCTTCCCCGCTTCCTGGTAGCTTCCGGGGGCACCTGACCTCAGTGGGCCTCAGGTCCTCACCCCGCGGTGGGAAGAGCACGCCGACGCCACGTCACAGGCCACGTCATACACAACAGTCTGCCCCTCCGTCTGAGAAGGCCGAGGAGGTGTGTGAAAGGGGCTGGAGTTCAGGGCGAACCTCTCAGGGGAGAAACGTCACCACACTGCTAGCAGCTGAGGAGGCCCAGGGAGCGGCGGCCTCCAGTGTGGCTGGAGAAGGTCTCATGCCAGATGGGAGTGGGCCAGCTGGGCGCTCCCTCCACACCACACACACGGAACCACAGCTGGGCTTGGTGTGCGGACGGAACACGGGCACCAGCATGAGCAAGAGCCGGGCGCCCGTCCACCCTTCCAGAACGTTCTGCAGTCCTCACACAAGAACTGCCTGGCTTTTATCTCATCCACTTTTTAAGTGGACAAAACTACAAAGGCCGCAGGGTCCCTGGGTGACTGCAGGTTGCTTCAGAGAGTTGAAGACGGTCAGCCTGAGGAGAGGCTCCGCCCGCCCCTGTGCCTCCCTTCAATCCTGGGGGAAGGATCCGAGCAGGTCCTTAAGTCAGAGATTTCATTTGACTAAGATATGTTTTTTTTTTTTTTGGTACTGGGGATTGAACTCAGGGGTACTCGACCACTGAGCCACATCCCCAGCCCTAGTTTGTGTTTTATGTAGAGACAGGGTCTCACTGAGTTGCTTAGCGCCTCACCATTGCTGAGGCTGGCTTTGGACTCGCGATTCTCCTGTCTCAGCCTCCCTACGTGCTGGGATTACAGGCTGGCGCCACTGCGCCTGGCTTAAAATATGTATTGTGCATATTAGAAAGTTGGAACAATGATCTCACTGGAAATGAAGAGAAAAAAGATATCCAGCCCTTTAGATCAAATAGCTTTTCAGGACAATGAATTTTAAAAACCTCATTTTCGTATGTTATGCTCTAATGGTAGAAGAAAGTTATTTTGGACTTTCTTTTCTATTTTAATGTTGTTTTTCAATATCTGGAGCACTCTATTGATGTCATGTTGCATATAATTTAATTTTTCAAATAATTGCCCTTTGAAAAATCCTATGAAGAACCACCCAGGCGTCTTGGATATTGTGACTTCTAGAAAAGCCTGGGCTTTGCTGTCACCAAAATGCAAGTTTGTTTCCTTCGTCTTCACTCAGAAAGATGTAGCTTTTCTTCCTTGGAAAACAAATGTGGATAAAATGAAACTTCCGTACTCTTCTTGGTGCCCAGCACCCTGTGCGCAGGCTTTCCAGGACCAGCTCCGTGTCCAGGACCCAAAGCCGACATGGCAAGTTCCTTCCCTCCAGAGCTGTTCCAGTGGAAGCTGGCCTCAGTTACCAGTGCTTCTCGGTCTTTTTGTTTTTTGTTTTGTAGTTGTAGGTGGACAGCATGCCTTTATTTTATTTATTTTTATGGGGTGCCAAGGATCGAACTCAGTGCCTCACATGCTAGGCAAGTGCTCTGCCGCTGACCACAGCCTGGCCCTGCTTCCTCAGTCTTTGAGGTAGAGTTTATCCCTTCAGAAAATTGTTTATTTGGGACTGTTTGATTAACTAGTTGCTCATACAATGTGTGATTAGAGTAGTTAAGTACCTAGATTTGTCTTTCAGCACAATCCACAAATGTTCACAATGTTTTTGTGGGGACAGGTGACACCTACAGCCTTGGTGTGTGGCAGACACTATTTTGCATTTTATTCCAACTTTTAAAGAAAGTACTGTAGTCTGATTTGCAGAAGTGCGGAGTCAAGACAAGCAAGTGAGTCTGAGGTCACACAGCTAAAAAGATCAGTCTGACGACAGGTCTCTGAGGACCTCCTCCCTAGTATCGCAGGTGAAGAGCAGAGTCTGCGGGTCATATTCCAGCTCCTTAACATTCTGGCATCTTCTCAATGGTGCTGTGAAGTATTATGGTTTTATTCAGAGATACATTCTGCCAAAAGAGGATTAGATAATTTATTGGGTTTGGGAAATAGTGGTTTAAACAAAATGAAAGAGATTACTGCAGGACGTCGAACCCACACATGCTCATGTGCACTGTGATCTGTGTGCTCTGGGAAGCTGGCTTGTGGCGGTGGGCACGGTGGGCGCGACCTGCAGATGCCCTGGTACACCATGCCCAGCGCCCTCGTGAAGACAGTCTTCTAAACTGCCACGAGTAGAAGAAACCTCACACTCCTGTCCCCAGACATCGCGAGGGTGGTGAGGTGTACGCAGCTCATCCAGGCTGCAGTGCAGTGTGGTAAGGGTCTGTTAAGGCAGGGCCTCCTCCCTCGAAACAGCTTTTCACACCTGTGTCACGGGAAAGCACCGATCCTAGGCTCTTAAAGTCTCTCTTCCGTGTCCATTCTGGGCCACAGCTCCGCATTTCAGGTGACCCCAGCACCTCTGTGCCTCTTACGTGGAGGTCATTGATGTGCTGTCTGAAGGCACAGAGGTGACGGTTACGTTAACACTTAAGCTGTCCCTCTCTCTAGAGCTTCAAGAACTTACGGTGCCTTCCCTTCATCGTTACAGGAGAAACCGCAGGTCAGACGCCCGTGAACATCAACCCGCAGCAGACTCGCTTCCCTGATTTCCTTGACTGCCTTCCGGGGACAAACGTTGACCTGGGAACGTTGGAGTCTGAAGATCTGATCCCCCTCTTCAATGACGTCGAGTCGGCTCTCAACAAAAGCGAGCCCTTTCTAACCTGGCTGTGACCACCACCCTCAAACCCGGATGCAGCCGCCACCTGACGTTGCCTGGGCCTCTTGGGGAAAGTGCCAGAGCGGGGAAGCCAGCAGGTGACCGCTGTCTGCATCCAGGACTCCTGCTCCCTGCTGTCCATGTGGCCAGTGTGATCAGTGCCTGGTTTTGATCGACAGTGACTTAAGTTAAACATAAATAAATATCCTGTCTTCATTTTCTGTGACAGATGTTGCAGAACTGTGCCTGCAGAATTGGTCATGTAGAGTTGCTTCTTTGTACTCTCTGCTGCCCTATGGCTAAGCTTTATGTGTGTTAGTTGAAATTTATACATAAATTGATTATAAACCATAGAAAGCTGACCACAGTCAGTGAATTCGGATGGGCAGCTTGGTCCAGGAAATGTACACAAAATTTGACCTGATTTACAGTTTCAAAAACTGAGTGTATCACAGCAGTGCCCAGTGCTTTCAAACCTATTGAATGAGTTTTAAAACGTCGTCGTGTGGATAGTAAAGTCCTGCTCTGTGGAAATCCGCGTAGGTTTGGATCCATGCTGGCTCTGGTGGGCCTTGTCGCTCTGTGTTTACAGAGGCACACACAGCTCTGTGGGAGTTGGTGCTTGGTCATCTTCCTGCGTAGCGTCTGTACAGCCTGGCCTTCCAGCAGGAGGGCGGCAGCATCAGTCACAGTTCTTATACCAGGAGACTGGGAAAGAGACCAGTTTCGTATGAAAATGAGCATTTATTAAACAAAACTTTTTTTTTCAGATTGCAACTTGGATTTCTAAAACATGCAGCTTAGAACTCAGTGTTTATTTTATAAAAGTAATTTTGAAGCTGATGACAAAGAGCAGCTAGATGTTTTTGATGAATCAGTGTCAACTGTGGTCTTGTCTTCTGAAACACCAAGACCACCTAGATCGCGACCTGGTGGCACGTGCACTGAGCTGTTGCTTTTCAAATTGCGAAGCTTTGTCAGTTTGCTTTCAGAATTCCTAGTGTCTTAAATAATCATATCTATGACACCGAGGGATGAAGCAGAGTTCTGACTGACGTGTAAAAAAATAAATGTCCTCCGAGGACACATGGTGCAGACATGTGTCTCTGAATTCAGTAAAATGGATCCCTAAGTATCTGATCCCACCCCGTCCGCTACAGTGGGTCTGAGGAGGCTGGAGGTATATAGTCTACACCTCTGTGTGAGCAGAAGGCACTCCATGAGCTTCCAGGGACTGGGCGGCATGGGGACCCTGCTGCAGTCCGCCTGGAAGTCCTCAGCCGGCCAGTGTCTGGACTGACAGTATCTGTAATCTATGAATTTAACCTCTTTTCTGAAAGACTTTAACAATTCAGTATCTAAAAGGAAACGTTCGATTCCCGAGGGGGCTTATTTGTTGGGGATCTTAAATGAGAGCCTTTGGACCGACCGGGATGCAGATGGCAGAGCACCTTTGATGCAGCTGGAAGGAAGGCAGGTGGAAGTGTTGACATGCAGGAGTGAGTGCGGGCCGCACGGTGGGCAGGGGACCGGGCCTGGGACACTGAGGGTGACAGGGGCAGGCCCTGGAGGTGCCCCAGAGAGCAGAGCAGCCTCCTCTGCCACAGGCTCTTTGCCAGGGGACTGTGGTGGAGGAAGAGGGCGTTGGTGCACTTTACGGGAGTGGGGGCCAGGGCTGTGGCGCCTGCCCCGGGCACTGAGCGCGGGGGCAGACAGGAGCAGGGACCTGCCCTTGCCTGCGTACTTGGTGCCCGAGGACCTAGGGCTTTTGTTCCACTGATTCTTTTGCTCTCCCTGAGCAGAGAGGTGAGGAAGGTGTTCATGTTGCTACTAAATTGAAAGGGAACACTCTTTGTTTTCCTCTTTTGTTAGCAAAAATTGCAAAAAGAGTTGCACATTCTTTCTAAGAAACAAACAACAAGGGACCTGCAACTCAGCAGTGTTACTGTATTTTTAAAAATATTTTTATAGACTCATTTTCAGGTTATTAAATGTAAGAGATACAGATACCCTTTTTTAAAAGTAGTTATCATTGATGATTTATATTACCAACTTTTAGGAGTAATTTTCTAGTAAGCTTGTGCCATTAGAAAATACTAAGATTTTTTTTAGTGAAATTAGTTGGAACATTTATCAGTGAATATAATAAATATTTTTCAGAATAAAATATGGACCCTATTTGTTTACTAATAGATAAAGCCAGGTATAATTTTTGGTTGTTTTTAAGGCCATTAAATATGACCTTCATTAAAGAATATTTAGGCTAAAAATCTAAAGAAAGAACAATTTCTTTACAGTGCTTGGGTTCGCCCCAGCATGCCAGGCAAGGGCTCTACCACCGAGCTACCCCCACAGCCTATGAGAGCAGCTTTCTGATGGCTGTTTCTGCTATTTTAAGTGTTAAAACCCCTCAGAAGTCATGACAAGGTGCTATTTATATTTCTTCTTATTTAGACAGCTGCCAGGAAATCTAGTATTTTTAGTTCAAAACCAACCAATAAATTTTACCTTCTCATTCCAAAATCTTCTTAGAGAAAAGCCATATTTCAAAAGTGAAATTGAAAAATAATTTCAAGGATGTTTTTATTTAAGATTTTTTTCCTCGATGAAACACATTTTCTTGAAGCAAATAAATTGTTAAACTTGTTTGTCATTCTTTTAAATCTGAGTAATTGGTGATTCACGATAGTGCTAGGACACGGAACCCCTTTCTTTCTCTGATCACAATACACGGGAGGTGGTCTGTGTGCTGCAGCTGTGGCCCGCCTGGCGGGAAGCTGTCTGCAGAAGGAGGTGGTGTGAGACGACAGAGGCTTACTGATGACAAGCTGTGTCCTCGCCACGTAATGAGAGTAACTTCTGGAAGTACAGCCAACCTCTGAAAATAATAAGCTGTTAAAAAAAATAAATTGTGGGTTAATTTAATTGGGAAAAATGGGTGATTGACAGAGACTGTTTCCCTAACACTACTTCATTTATGTGCTAGTACTTTAACTTTTTAAAATTTTACTTCTACATTTTGTAATATGACTGTGTGTTTATTCTTAATTTAGAATGTTATGCATACAAAAAAAAAGTATGCAGCCAAATCAATCAGATCAAACCCTGTTACCTGGAGTTTGGTACTGATTTTTACTTCTCTGATTCTGTATAAGAAAAATAAATACAATTGAGTTGCCACTTGGAGTCTTTGTCTCATTATTCAATGTTCTTCTCACTGAGGGCTTCGGGTGGAACTGAATGGAGAGGCTATGCAACCGCTTGGCAGACGACAAAAGAAGGAAGATTCTGGGGCTGGGGTTATGGCGCAGTGGTAGCGTGCTCGCCTAGCGCGCATAAGGCACTGGGTTCGATCCTCAGCACCACATAAAAGTAAAATAAAGATATTCTGTCACCTACAACTAAAAAATAAACATTTGAAAAAAAAAAAGAAGGAAGATTCTGTAGGCAAATGCTTTTATTGGCTCCCACACCTGAACTTCAGTACTCTTCTATGCTCTAGATGTCCACAGAGTTCTGATTTCCGCTTTGTTTGAAGTAACCCCCTGAGATTTAAAAAAAATTTTTTGGTCCCAGGGATTGAACCCACGGGCACTTAGCCACTGAGCCACATCCCCAGCCCTTTAAATTATACACACACACACACACAAACATTTAAATATATGTAAATATATGTATTTTATAGATTTTTAAAGGTCTACATTTCTGTAAAAAGTCATGCCATCCTGCCAACAACCTCACAGAGGTGACAATACATCAGAGCTATAGGATTTTTTTCCTTCATTTATTTATTCTAATTAGGTGTACATGACAGCAGAATGCATTTTGATTCATTGTACACAAATGGAGCCCAGCGTTTCACTTCTCTGGTTGTGCACAGTATAGAGTCACACCAATGCGGTCACCCATGCTCCTGTGCAGATTTCACTCTTCATTCTGTAAGACAGAAATCCAGAGAGAAGAAGCCAGTGGGTCTGCAGCAGCCCTGAGGGCATGGCCACATCCAGAGCTGCGCACCTGTCCCCGCAGCGGCCGCAGATCCCCCAGCAGAGGCAGGGGAACTGCAGCTTCTCTGCCAGGTCCCACAGTTGTAGGTCTTGTCATTCTAAAGTGCTGGTGAGGTTCTTTTGTGTGGATGTGGGTTGCTGGTTCGCAGTTCCTCTGAACGGTCTGCGTGAGCCGCCCAGTTGTGTGGGGCTGCAGGCAGAGGTAGACTCCTAGCCCAGGAATCGCTGCATCAAAGGGTACGTGATTTCAAAGTGTGATAGATTCTATGAAATATTTTTCCCAGCAGGGTTTGTGAAAGCCTGTGTTGCTGTGTTGCCCAGGTCCTCCCTGGCAGGTTGTTGCTGAGGTCACGATGCCTTGGTGGACGCCTGTGGCTCTCCCGGTTCACCTTGGACTCCTGGCTGCTGTTTTCCACGCCCTGCATGCCTCACACCCACCCCTGTTTTCCACAGTCACGCCTGCAGCTCTTGACGGGGTGCCAGCACCCACTTGCCCGCGTGCCTGAGGAGAGCTAGAAATGCCCGATGCCCACCGTCCCGCACGGCCCTCCGCTCCCCCGGGGCTGTGGCTTTCCTTCTTCAGCTGCCCGGCTCCCGGCGCGTGCCTCTGGGGCCACTCGAGCGCTTGCTTTTCCTCTCCCCCTTTTCTTTCCTGCCCTACAAAGACACACTCTGTCATAAGTCCTTTCTCTGATTCTTTTTTAAATAAACCGCTTCCACGATTCCTGGTATCAGGGCTTCCAGGAACCAGACCTAAGATGTTCTGGTTACACAAAAACTATTACAAATTGTTAAGAAAAACAGCCCGAAAGGAGTGTGGGCCAGCCGGGGAAAGGTGTAGAAGATGAAACTGGGCAGCAATTCATCCGTGACATCATTACTAATCAGAAATTTGGATAATAATGACTTACCATTTTACTTCTTGCAAATCAAAATTAAAAAGACCAGCGAGCCGGTTTGGTGGGGCACTCCTGGAATTCCAGCAGCTTGGGAGGCTGAGGCAGAAGGATCAGGAGTTCAAAGCCAGCCTCAGCAACTTAGTGACTCTGCCTCAGTAAGTAAATAAATAAATGAAATAAAGCGGGCTAGGGATATGGCTCAGTGGCCAAGCGCCTGTTGTTTGGATGTGGTGCCCCCAAAGGCTCATTCATGTATGAGAAAATGCTAGAAGGTTCAGAGAAGAAACGACTCGGTTGGGAGAGCCCTAACCCAATCAGTGAATTAATCACCTGCGGGGATTGACTGAGTGGTACCTCGAGGCAGGTGTGTCATGGCGTGGCTCTCTGCTTCCCTCCCCTCTTGCGCCATGATGTGCGGCCTCACCTCCAGCCCCGAGGAATGGAGCCTGCTGCCTGTAGATTGAGACCTCTGAAACCGTGAGTTCCGAAATAACCTTTTCCTCCTCTACAGTTGCTCTGGTTGGGTCTTTTAGTCACAGGAGAGAAAGAGCTGACTGAAACAGTGCCCCTGGGTTCAATCCCAGTACCAGAGAGGGGCCTCCATGCACTGTGGGTGGCAGTGCAGGGGGAGGCAGCCCCTTTGTACCCTCCAGGAGGCGGTGACCTGGTGCGTTTTGTTGACCACTGTATCCCGAGCCCTTGGGCCATGTAGCGAGTGCCCGGCCCACCGTGGATGCCCAGAAAACATCTGTGCGATGAGTTAATTTTTGGCACACTGTGTTCCCCCAAAATCAAGTCTTTTTGGAGAGGACACACAGAGAAGTGGGGTTGCAGGACCCGGGGAAGCGAGTTGATTAAACAGACCTCACCAATTAGTGGAGCGGTTGGCAATCCCGCCTCACCTCCCACTACTTTATCCATTCATCGAGTCAATCAAGCCAACCTGTGACAGGCTTGAGCCAGCCAGCTCTGAGCTGGCGGTCGCAGCTGTGAGATTCCAAGCCTTGGCGTCCCTGCCTTCCTCCTGCTCCCTTCCCTTCCTGCCTCCCTTCCAGGTCTTCTTGGATGACAGTTTATGAAAACGCACATGTTGGTATTTTGTATCAAACACAAGGCTAATAGTTTTCAGCTTTTTCCCCCTTGGGGCACTGGACTCTTCTGTGGCTACGATTAACCGGTGTGTGGACATCAAGCTCCGGGGTACGTGCTCCTTGATTCTCACTGGAGCACGGTGAGAATCTTGTTGGTTGAAATGGGAGAAGCAGCACGTGGGTGTCCGACCACACGGTGAATTGGGGTCAAGACTGGACACGTTGCATCAGGAAGACCTTTGTGGATGAGTTTCTGGGCACGGGAGTGAGATGGGTCTATGAAGTCTGCCCCAAAGATGGGGTGGATTTGTTCCAGGGACACCCTAAGGGAGTCTGGTCCTCAGACCCACCCGACAACATACGCTCATTGGAAGGAGTGGCTGCATGATTTGTGGGACCCAGTGCATCATAAAAATACAGGGCATCCCCCTCAGCTTCACTAAGAATTCTGGTGGTGGAATCAGAGCGTCAGGCTGCGGATGGGGCTCTGAGTGTGGGGCCTGTGACACCGCTGGGGAAGCCAGCTCTGCGCCTGGTTTCCCGTCAGGGTGCTCGTGACCCTGCAGACCAGGGCTTTCTCAGGGCTGAGTTATTCATGAGAATAAGTAAGAGGATGGCATAAAGGACTCCATTTAAATAAAAAATAATTGTAAGTAATAGGTTGGGGAATTGTTAACATTTTCTCTTAAAATAACCTTCACGGAACTTTCCAGTAGTTGGAGAGAAGTAGCTGGATCTGCGGGTGTCTGTATATTCCTATACATATTGAAATATATATTCCTACATATATTCACATATATATTACTGTATATATTGGTATATGTTCATATAAATACTAACATATATTTATATATACATATTCTTATATATAGCTATATATTCCAATATCTATCCCTCTATATGTTCGTATACATATTCATATTATCTATGTATATTCATATATACTCACATACATATTCATGTGCATATTCAAACATTCATATATATTCATGTATTAATATATTCATGTATTCATATATTCACAGATTAACGCCCATATTCACATGCAAATTCAAATACATATTCATATGAGCACTCATTTGCATGCTCCTCTGCATGTCCATATGCATACCGCATGCATATTCATTTGTGTATTCATCTGCATAGTCCTGTATTCATGTGCACATTCATTTATACATCCGTAGACGTAGTCACATATGTATTCATAAATATATTTATACACATATTCATACACATCTCTTCTTTAGTTTCATACATTGTGTGTGGAACTGGAATGTTCTCAAATGGGAACTCTTCGGATGGAGGGTACAGTGATCATCTCCCCTGGTCAGGCGGAGGACACGGTTCCACTCCACTCGCCAGGTGCAAGCATGAGGGTGTAATTCCACCCGCTGAAGGACACAGGGACCCACTGCCCCACGGGTTCCCTGTCAAGGGGGAGGCTGTGGAGACCCACTCCGGTAATCGTAATAGACTGAAGGGCAAGGGGGGCCGTTCCGCATACCGAGTGGAAGGCACTGGGATCTACTCACTTAAGATATGTTCATACATGTATTCATACATGTCTTATCCAATTTAGCACTTTGGGGGTTGAACAAATATTCTGTAATGGAAACTCACCAGATGTAGGATATAGTGATTAATTGCTCTGGTCAGGATGAGAATCCATGATTCTAATTCACTCACCAGGTGCAGGGCGGGGGGATCTACTCCCCTTATGGGATAAGGACATAGGGACCTACTCAGCCAATGGGGACCAACAGCCCTCACAGCACAGAGGGTGTGGAGATCCACTGGCCTCACGTGGTGGAGGGCTCTGTGATCCATTCCCCATTCCCCATACTGAGCAGTAAGCACTGGGATTCTAATTGAAATATATACATATATAAAATATCCATACACAAACTCATACGTACATTCACATACACATTCATGTTCATGTTTGTATGTATTTACATATATTCACATTCCCATTCCTGAACATATCCCTGTGCACACACGTGACCTACACATCCATGGACAAGTGACCACTTCACATTCATATTCACACATGTATGTATACATACTATCTCATACACAGACCCACGTACATATTTACATTTAGGAACATTAACAGGGTATGTTCATATTAATACACACATCCATGCACACATTAATATCCATACAATATTCAAGAACATGTTTATACACATCCACACAGACATGTTCACATGCACATAGTCATATCCATGTCATGTCCATGTTTATATTTATGTACACAAAGACTGACATCCATATTAGTACATTCACATTCATAATCAGACATGTTGATATGGTACATGTACAGATATGCACGTGGGTATTACATGTGCTCATATTCATAGACACACTCACACAGTCATGCATACATTCATGTATATGTTGATTTCTTCACCAGTTCACACTCGGAGGGTAGAACTGGAAGACTCTGGAGTGGAGATCATCTGAAGGACTGTACAGAGATTGACCCCCTGATTAGGTGCCCTGTGGGTGGCTACACACCTCTCATCAGACCCAGGGCAGGGGGCCCTGCATCCCAAAGGTGGGAAGGACACAGGATGAAGCCCCTAATGGATTCACTGCACTCGCTCTGGGAGGTGTGCAGACCTATTCCCCATCGAAGGAGGGCACAGTGGCCCATTCCCCATAGAGCAGAAGGCACTGGAAAGTTCTCATCTACGATAAGTCTACAGATCATCCACCTCCCTCCTCAGATCCCACCGCTGGGGACTCCACCAAGACCATCCATCTCCTACTCATGTCCTGCAGTGAGTCCTCCACAGAGGTCCTCCTCCTCCTCATGTCCTGCAGTGAGTCCTCCACACAGGTCCACCTCCTCCTCATATCCTGCAGTGAGTCCTCCACACAGGTCCTCCTCCTCATGTCCTGCAGTGAGTCCTCCACACAGGTCCACCTCTTCATGTCCTGCACTGAGTCCTCCACACAGGTCCACCTCCTCCTCATGTCCTGCAGTGAGTCCTCCACACAAGTCCACCTCCTCCTCATGTCCTGCAGTGAGTCCTCCACACAAGTTCACCTCCTCAAGTCCTGCAGTGAGGCCTCACACAGGTCCACCTCCTCCTCATGTCCTACAGTGAGTCCTCCACACAGGTCCTCTTCCTCCTCATGTCCTGCAGTGAGTCCTCCACACAGGTCCATCTCCTACTCATGTCCTGCAGTGAGTCCTCCACACAGGTCCACGTTCTCATGTCCTGCAGTGAGTCCTCCACACAGGTCCACCTCCTCCTCATGTCCTGCAGTGAGTCCTCCACACAGGTCCACCTCTTCATGTCCTGCAGTGAGTCCTCCACACAGGTCCACCTCTTCATGTCCTGCAGTGAGTCCTCCACACAGGTCCACCTCCTCCTCATGTCCTGCAGTGAGTCCTCCACACAGGTCCATCTCCTCCT
>CM053409.1:62102-112663 GCA_028644305.1 Xerus rutilus | reverse complement strand
CCTCCTCCTCATGTCCTGCAGTGAGTCCTCCACACAGGTCCTCCTCCTCCTCATGTCCTGCAGTGAGTCCTCCACACAGGTCCACCTCCTCCTCATGTCCTGCATTGAGTCCTCCACACAGGTCTACCTCCTCATGTCCTGCAGTGAGTCCCCCACACAGGTCCACCTCCTTCTCATGTCCTGCAGTGAGTCCTCCACAGAGGTCCTCCACCTCCTCATGTCCTGCAGTGAGTCCTCCACACAGGTCCACCTCCTCATGTCCTGAAGTGAGTCCTCCACACAGGTCCTCCTCCTCATGTCCTGCCGTGAGGTCTCCACACAGGTCCACCTCCTCCTCATGTCCTGCAGTGAGTCCTCCACACAGGTCCACCTCCTCATGTCCTGCAGTGAGTCCTCCACACAGGTCTTCCTCCTCCTCATGTCCTGCAGTGAGACCTCCACACAAGTCCACCTCCTCATGTCCTTCAGTGATTCCTCCACACAGGTCCTCCTCCTCATGTCCTGCAGTGAGTCCTCCACAGAGGTCCACCTCCTCATGTCCTGAAGTGAATCGTCCACACAGGTCCTCCTTCTCATGTCCTGCCGTGAGTCCTCCACACAGGTCCACCTCCTCCTCATGTCCTGCAGTGAGTCCTCCACACAGGTCCTCCTCCTCCTCATGTCCTGCAGTGAGTCCTCCACACAGGTCCACCTCCTCCTCATGTCTTTCAGTGAGTCCTCCACACAGGTCCACCTCCTTCTCATGTCCTGCCGTGAGTCCTCCACACAGGTCCACCTCCTCCTCATGTCCTGCAGTGAGTCCTCCACACAGGTTCTCCTCCTCCTCATGTCCTGCAGTGAGTTCTCCACACAGGTCCACCTCCTCCTCCTGTCCTTCAGTGAGGAAGGTCATCTCCCTCTCGTCCTTCAGTTCCCTCCTTGGGTCTCACCCCCTAAGTCTTAGGTTCAGGCTGTGACTGAGCCCGTTTCCCTCCACCTCCCAGTTGTTTATCAGACGCTCCCGGCCCCCGGGTTGGTGGCACTGTTCCTCTGAGTCCTGCTCCTGAGTTGCCCTCTATGTCTTCCTGTTATGAAGCATCATAGAGAAATAACAGCCATGTCCATTCACGGTGTGCCCGGAGATGGGGACATGCAGCCAGCGTGTCGCCTCATTAGCTATAGGGATCTGAAAGCTTGGCCCTCGCAGACTCACCTGTGCCTGTCTAAGGGGACAACCCTGAGGTCCCTGTCCTGGTGTCAGGTGCACCTCGTGGTATATTCACTGTAGTCAGCGTCCTGTGGCCTTGATCCCCAAACTCACCCGTAACCAAAAGCCTGTGCCCTCCCTCAGTGTCTTCCACTCTGGTCACCCACCACGCCTGCCGTCCAGGCACGACTTCTGCCCTCTGAGTCTGAATCCACACATTCCACACGTAAATGAGATCATGCAGTGGCTTCTCTTGCGCTTTTGGAACGACTTCAGTCCGCGTGTCCCCAGGTTCTTCCATGTTGGAAGTGGTAGGATCTCCTTCCTTTGGAAGGCCGAGGACCGTTCCAGTGGAGTGGTGGTGTCGTCTTTGACCACGTGTCCCCCGTGGCCATGAGGTCGCTCCCCTCCCTTGGTGCTGTGCATAATACTGCCACGCACATGGTGGTGCCGATGTCTCCTTAGTGTCCTGACTGGGTTTCCTTGGGTGTGTGTCCAGAGGGGGAACTGCTGGCCACACGAGCGCTCTGTTTCTGAGGCATATGTGTGATTTCCACAGTGGCTGGGGAGCCCGGTCCCTGTCCTGGAGCAGTGGGTCCATGTCGGGTGGGGGCAGCGCAGGTCGCAGCTGCAGTCAGCCATGCGGGTGTGGACCTGAGGGCAGCAAGCCAGGGCCCGGGGAGCCAGGACAGGCCGCCCTGGCCGCT
Source organism: Xerus rutilus (assembly GCA_028644305.1). Lineage (NCBI taxonomy): Eukaryota > Metazoa > Chordata > Mammalia > Rodentia > Sciuridae > Xerus > Xerus rutilus. Next base: position 110,770 of record CM053409.1, on the reverse strand, counting down.
GTGGTGGCCCAGCCCATGCCTGTGCAGATACCTGCTCCACAGGGAGCCACGGCCAACCCTGAGCGTGCACGATCCAGCGACCTCAGCCTCCCACTTCCTGGCCTGAATGGACGTTCTGACACAAGGGCTGACCAATGGCGTGGGCACTTCTCCAGACCACGATGGTCTCAGCGTGGACCATGGCCTAGCGCTCTCAGAGGGCAGCTTTGCCCTGACGGAGCTCAGTTTCTCTTCTTTGCACTTGAATCAGTCCTGCACCCCCGCTTTGGTACTGGGGACCCAGGGGCACTTATCTATTGAGCTACATCCCCAGCCCCCCTTATGTTTTAGTTAGAGACGGTCTCACTAAATGGGCTAGGGCCTGAGGCTGGTTTTGAACTTGGATCCTCCTGCCTGGGCCTCCCAAGCTACTGGGAGTTCAGGGGTGTCCCCACCCCGCCTGCTCCTCGACTCTCATCTTCCACTGTCCCGTGAATTTCCTTCTTCTTGTCTGCCAGACCAGAGCCTGGAAAGAAGCTGGCGGTGAGCGGCTGGGGTCTGTGGCAACACTGGAGGCCGCGGCCTCATTTAGAGCTGCCACTCAGTGGCAGTGGAGGAGAACCAGCCTCTGCCAGCTGCGGACGCTTGGACCCTCTAAAGGCTGGTGGGCATCTCCCGCTGCGATGAGCTGCTGGCACCAAGGGTGGGCTTCTTCCACTGCAAGGTCTGCAGTCGCACAGGGTCCTCCTACCCACAGGAGGAGAGTGGGATTTCCTGTCCGTCTCCAGGGTGAGCCGCAGCTGCTGCCTGAGTGCACAAGCGCCTCCTCTTCTCCACATCCTCACCCGCGCCTGTGAGGTCTTTGTTCCTGCTAGGACTGCACCCAGGCTGCTCTACCACTGAGCTACACCTCCAGCCCTGTGTATTTCGAATTTTGAGACAGTGTTCCCAGACAGGCCTGGAACTCGCCATCCTCCTGCCTCAGACTCCCAAGTTGCTGAAACGTGGCCTCTGTGCTGGCCAAGTGTCAGGGCTGGATTGAGAACAGCCTTGCCTGGGGTGCCACTTGCCATGTGCGCTGGCCCCGCCTTCCATCGGTCCTCCTGAGAGGGGCTCTGGAACGCCCCCTCTGCTTCCCTGGCTCTTCATCTCCGAGTAAGCCTGATAAGTGAGCAGCTCAGCTCCACTCGGTTCTAAAGTGGGGCTCCGGTCTTGGGCTCCGCGCTCCCCGGGCCTGAACTCTGCTGGCCATGCGCGTCTCACCAGAGGCTCCTGGTCCTCGCTTTCCCTCTTCCCATCGCTCCCAAGCATGGAGCCAGCCAGTTCTGCTCCCAAAATGCCTCTAGCCTCTAGCCAGAGCCATGACTTTGGCCAGTGACTTGCCCAAGGGACCTGCGGGCCCCTCTCAGGCTCAGTGGGGCCTCCTGCGGGCATCCAGCAACAGGCTCCCCAGGCCTTCTACTTACTCTTGCCTGGCCTGGCCAGCGGCCACCTCCTGCCTCTCCTCCCAGCCTGCTCCACCTCCCGGGATCCCTGTGACCTGGAATCTCCTCAGCACCACACCCATCCTGCTCCCCACATGGCCTCGCTGGCCGCCTTCTCCCAGGCCTTTCCTCTGAGTTCTGAGCCCTGTGGACCAGGGCCTGGGTGTCCCAGGAGCTCATGGTTAAACAGGGTCAGCACTTCACCCTGCATGGCCTCCCTTTCCTGCTGCCCTGACCTGCTTCGGCAGAGACATGGCGTCACCCCGTCCGCTCCAGATCCTGCTCCCTCTCCCCGCCCAGCCTCCCTGACACTCCTCCTGGGTGGCTCTGGGGTCTGCTTGCTCTCAGTCCAAGCTCCCACAGGCTGTCTCCTGGCTGGCCTACTTGGGTCCCCAGTGATTGGCCCTGCCTGCTGACTACCCTCAGCAGCTCCCTCACAAGCCATCAGCAGGCCTGGTCTGGTCACCCCCCCTCTTTGTTTTTGTTTTTGTTTTTTAGTTCTTTTTTAAAAAATTCGATCTAAGTAGTTACACATGACAGAGGCATTCGGACGCTATGCATACATGGAGTGTACCGCCTTGCTCTTCTGGTTGTGCGTGGTGTAGGACCAACAGGTTGTTTAGTCATACTCACACAGGGTATTATGTCCAGTTCATTGTACTGTCCCTCCTGCCTCACACCCCTCCCCTCCTTTTACTCCCCTCTGCCTAATCCAAAGTGCCTCTATTCCTCCCTAGCCCCCCTTTGAGAATTAGCATCTGCATATCAGAGAAAACATTTCACTTAGCATGATATTCTCCAGATGCATCCATTTACCTGAAAATGCCATAATTTCATTCGTTTTTAAGACTTAGTAATATTCCATTGTGTATATTTACCCATTTTCTTTATCCATTCATCTGTGGAAGGGCACCTAGTTTGTTCCATAGTTTAGCTATTGTGAGTTGAGCTGCTATAAATATCGACGTGGCTGTGTCACCATAGTATGCTGTTTTTAAGTCCTTTGGGTATAAACCGAGGAGTGGGATGGCTGGGTCAAATGGTGTTTCCATTCCAAGTTTTTTAAGGAATATCCACACTGTTCTCCATAGTGGTTGCACCAATTTGCAGCCCTACCAGCAACGTATGAGTGTGTATGAGCGTGCCTTTCCCCACGTCCTCACCAACACTTACTGTTCATTCTTGATAACTGCCATTCTGCCTGGGGTGAGGTGGGGTCTTAGAGTAGTTTTGATTGGCACTTCTCTCATTGCTAGAGATGCTGAACATTTTCTCACGTTCGCTGCTCAATCGTGTTCTTCTGTGAAGTGTCTGTTGGCTCCCTAGCCCATCTGTTGATTGGGTTACTTGTTTCTTTGCTGTTTGTTTTTTGCGTTCTCTGTACATCCTGGAGGTCGTGCTCTGAGGTGCGTGTGTAAAGACCTTCTTCGCTCTGAAGGCTCCATTTTCCTGTTATTGTTTCCTTTGCTGAGCGGAAGCTTTGCGGTTTGAACCCAGCCCATGAATTGATTCTTGCTTTCACTTCTTGCACTTTAGGTAGGGAATCATTTCCTAGGCTGACATGGTGAAGATCTGTGGTCACCCCCTTCCTCATGCCCTCTGTAGCTTCTTGCTGTTTCAGGAAGAGCCCAAGTCCCTGACGTGGCACAGGGGCCTCCAGCCCAGCTTCCTGCCTCCCTCCGCTGGGTCTCCAGAGTGGAAGATCCTCGGCATCCCCAACACCCCCTGCTCCCCAGCAGATGGGCACATGCCACACAGATACCTGCTGGGGCACGCAGTGCTCGGCCTGCAGTGCCCTCCTGACACCACCCAGGGCTCTGCCTGAGGCCTTGCAGGTCACACACCAGCTCTGGGTGCACCGTGGCCACATGCTGCCATGTGGAGTGAACAGGCTCTGCTCCTGGGAGGTGCCTCACTCTGCTTGCCCCTCGAGCAAGCATCTCCCCAGGTGTGGTCCAAGGACCCAGCCTGAGCACTGTGGGTGCCCTGCAGACAGGGTTCCTGGGCCCGTGGAATCGGAATCTCCGAGGAATGACAAGGAGGCACTGTGCTTGTGGGTGTGTAAGATGCCCTCTTCTCAGTCATTCCCAGAAGTCCACGAAGGAAGGCCATCGTACAGATAGAGACCAAGGCTCAGAAAGGCGGGCTGACTTCCTCAAGGCCATCTGTGAGCAGGAAGAGGACGCTGTGACCCCAGGCCTGGAGCCCTTCAGGCCCCCTTACCTGCCCCCACCAGCCCTCTCCCCTCCCACCTCTTCACGTGAGCCCCACTGCGGCACACTGCTGGCTTGCCTGTTCCCTTCTCCCCGCAGGCGGGTGGCTGCAGGGTTGTGACAATGGAGGCCACATAGTGTTCCTTCCCCAGCCCGGTGGCTCCAGGAAGTACATGCACTCTCACTTTTCAGAACTGAATCGTCTTGCCATCTAATCCTAAACTCCTGTTCAAAGGCCTGAGAGGAGGATGGAACCTGAGCCCCAGAAGCCAGGACGGGGTTGGGACTGCCTGCCAGGGCAGCCAGCCACCTCCCAGTCTTCCTCGAGGCTCAGGCGCTCCGACTGCAGTGACAGTTGAAGCTTAAAATGATTTTAAGAACATTGGCCATTCTTACCGTGCATGGTGTTCACTGCAAGTCCACAGCTGCGCATGGTGGCCACGCCTGCGGTCCAGCTACATGGTGGGTTGAGGGAGGAGGATCTAGGGTTCAAGGCCAGCCTGGGCAACTTAGATCCTGTTTCAAAGTACAAAAACAAAAAAGGTCGAGGAAATAGCTCAGTGGTAAAGCGCTTCTGAGTTCAACCCCTAGTTTAAAAAAAATCCCCAAATAAAGAAAGCAAGCCAAAGCCCCAGAACCTCAATACATCGAAGAACACAAAGCCCACTTTGGTCGGGACAGACCGCGCACTTGCCCTGGCCAGCGCCCAGGCCCTGCCGCCGCGCGCCTTCCCGGCGTGCGCAATGGCCCAGGCATGGCTCTGCCAGAGCGCGGAAGCCCTGGGCCGAAAATCTTCATTTTCTGCAAGAGGCACAGGCAGGTGGCCTCCAAGAGGAGGGCAATGGGGATGTCCAGCGGGCCCCTGGCAAGGGGCGAGGCCGCAGGCAGGAGCCCAGCTTCCCGTGTAGCCCCTCTGCAGGCGGATGGGGAGCAGCTCCCACCCCGCTTGCTGGCTGGCACGTCCAGGGCCCCAGATCCTGGTCGTTCGCTCACAGCTCGCAGAGCGCCTGAGGTGCGGCCAGGCTGTCGCCCTTCCTGCAGGGAGCGGGCCGCAGCCCAGCCTCCAGCCTCGAACCCCTGCCCGCAGCCTCCTGGTGGAAGGAAAGGTCACCCGCTGCAGGACACCGGGAGTGTCCGCTCAGACCACAGGACGGAAGAAAGGGCAAGTCCGGGCAGTCGCAAGCCAGCGCCCTCGCTGCAGTCTGTGCACACGGCGGCCCTTAAGTCACGTGCGCGTCCTGGCGCAATGACGCCATGGCTGCGGTGACCCGAAGCCCGGGCACAGGCCCCTGCGCAGCCAGACTGCCAGACTCGGAGCTGGCGGGCTGCTGGGAGGGCAGCGGGGCCCAGGCCCGGAGCGCCTCGCAGCCCGAAGGCACCGAAGCACCGCTCCTCGGCCGGGCAGCACTGCCTCCCGGGCGCAGGCGGTGACTTCGCAGCCTGGGGAGGCCGCTCAGGGCCCACGTGCGGCCGCCCACGTGCGGCCTCAGGGCTCCCGGCAGTCCACGCTCTGCCGCCACAAAGGCGCCCTGCTTCTGTCACCCAGAGGAGGTGCCTGGCGGACCGGAGCCGGGCTGTAGGTCACTGAACGGGGCACGACCTATCCTGGGGTGGGGACTGTGGGCCCGGGTGCCACACCCTGCACCGCGCTTTTTCTCCTCCCAGCTCCCCAGCCCAAGGAGGCGCTCACCTGCCCCGGGCCACTCCCTCCAGTCACCTGGAGGCGGGGAGGCGCTGCTAGCACTGCACTCCCTGGAATCCTGGGGCGCGGGGCTGCCACGCCCTGAGACCTCCACCGTGAGGACGGTGCAGGCTGAAGGCTCAGAATTCCCAGGTGAAGGAGCAGCTGCAGCCCCCTGCATCACACTGTGCAGGGGACCTGGATTACACCAGCTAGAATCCTCGAGTGCCAGGGCAGGCTGTGGCTTGCAGGTCCCACGGCCTCCTGACAGGGGTGCACCGGAAAATGCTGGACTGCCTTACACTCAATTCTCAGGGGCTGCAGCTCCCGGGATCCTCCACGGTGAGGGCTGCAGGAGAGAGCTGAGCTGTGGTCCCCAGAATCTTTGGTGGGAGGTGTCTAGGCAATCATGCAGCCTGCAGCTCCCAGAGTCCCATGGTGTGGGCCATGGACACAGGTCTGACTACTGCCCAGAACTCCTGGGGACCTGCTGCTACCTACTGAGGGCTGCATGGGCAGAGCTTTGGACTGCGCTACCCAGACTCCTCAGGGGAGCCTACGCAGACAGGTGGCCGTCGCCCCTGATACAGGACAGATGAGGCTGCGCACCCTAGGAATTCTCAGGAAGCAGGTTTATTTAAGCTGCAGCAGTCCAGAGGGGCTAATGCCTGAAAATCTCCGCACCCCAAGTCTGGGAATTCTTTGAACTTTATACTTTTTTTTTTTTTTTTTTATTTAAATATTTTTTTTTTAGTTGTAGATGGACACAATGTCTTTATTTTATTGCTTTGTATGTGGTGCTGAGGATCGAACCCAGGGCCCCACGCATGCGAGGCAAGCGCTCTACCACTGAGCCACAATCCCAGCCCCTGAACTTTATACTTAATGGGTGGGAACTTAACAGTCTTTGTCTCATATTCTTAGGCTAGACTGAGGTTGTACCAACAAAACAGAGGTACCATTTTTTTTGCACAAGCCCTCTTGGACTTTATCACACTTCTTGGCTGCAAACCTGGCACTTGCAAGAAGAGGAGGCTTCAAACCACAGTGAGCTCTCTGCGGAACTGTTGTGGAATCTGCTGATGCTCTTTGTCAAATCTTGGTGACAAGAAGTATAATCATGGGGAGGGTCTTTTGGGGGCTACTTCATTACCAAGTGCCTTGATGACGAGTCCACTTGGGTAGGGAAGACGACAGTACCCAGGATACCATGGTCACAGCTCCTGGAGCGTCTGAGTTCAAGGCTGCGGCACTGACTATAATGCCCAGAATTCCTGGGGGTTCCTAGCCCATGGGGAGCATTGAACCAACACAGCACCAGACTATGCTTTTCATGATCCTTGGGGACCTGCAGCCCCCAGAGGCCTCAGCAAGAAGGGCTGCATTGTAGAATGCTGGATCACACCACCCAGACTTCTGCAGCTGCCAGGTCAGACTCATGGCTTTCAGCCACCGTAGGCCTCCCAGGTGAGGGCTGCATCTGCAGAACACCAGACGGCACTGCCTAGAAGCCAAAGGCCTCCCAGTGAGCAGGTAGAACGACTGGATTATCCAGATTACCCTGGGGCAAGGGTGGCCTCGTAGCTTGCAGCTCCTAGAGGCCTAGGCAGCTGGAGGTGGGCTGGTAGGATGGACTGAACTATTTAGAATGCCTTGGGGTGGGGTGGGGTGGGGTGCGTCAGCAGCTAGAGGCTGCTGGAGGATTTGCTTCTGTGCTCAGGCTTTCCTCACTTTGGCCAACATGGGCTGGCATTTGGCTTCTTAAAACCCATGATCCCAAAATGGGGCAGTCCCTAGCTAAGTCGCTCTATCTCAGACTACACAGCTGGGAGGCCTCTGAGTGGCTCACATTCACAGCCTTCCATTCCTAGGCACAGGCGTGGCGTGGATGGGTCTGTGCGCCTGCACAAGGCCACGCCTCTGTCCACCTGGGCCTTGGCGGCAGCAGAACATGACCTGCTGGAGTGCAGGGCTGGGGTCTGAGGGAATGGTCTCCTGAACTCCCTTTTCTCCTCTCCTGAGACTCCACTTCTGGTGATGCCACAGATAGACACAGCCAGACCTCATTAGAGCAGTGGGGACAGGTTTACCCAGTAACAGTGGAAGGTGGAGAAGGAGCTGAGGTTCCCCGGGAAGGCCAGGTGGGGCACCAGTTCTGAGCAGTGAGCAGTTCCTGCGTGGGGCTCACGGGCAGGGACCAGGCTCCATCTTTGGTGCCTGTCCAGCCTCCTTCAGGGTGGAGCTGGGAGTTTCCTCCTTAGGACAGCCTGGGAGAGTACTGGCTCTGGGAAACTGGGGGTCACCCTGGAGGGAGGGGCGGAGCTCCATTCTCCTCAGAGCAGCCTCAGGGAACCACCTGTTTTGAGGACCCTGTGGGTCATTTCTAAAGGGACGCCTAGAGTTTCCTTCTCAGACCAGCCAGAGGGAGATGGCGAACACCATTCTGGACGGCCTGGGCGCAGGAGGTGGTGGGCAGGAGCAACCGGCGTCCTGGGCCTGAGAGCTGAGGGCAGCCTGTGAGCCCTGCGTTCCTTCACTATTCATCCAGACTCACTGGAAGAAGCACCCCTTTCTTAGGTGTGACCCTCATCATCTTCACAGTGACCCCGTCTGGTTTCTGGGGAACCTGGCAGGTAGGAAGGGGGAACCTTGAGGGAGGGTCCTGAGCCCAAGGGGACAGTGCCCAGTGCACTCTATTGCTTGTGTTCCTTAATGTTTTAAGGGTTCCTTTTTCTTGCAGTGTTAAAGTAGTGGAAAAATGCACGTGTTAAGCCAAGTTATTTAAGTTTAAATATATTATTTCTAACAAATCTAGAATCTAAATGTTATCTCACCACTTTCATGGAATTAAACTCATTAACCACACATTGGTTTGGTTGAGAAAATCACAGGTTAATTGACAGTATCTGTGTATTTTCCCTCTTTTAAAAGCGTCTGCATGAGTGCCTCTGGTTATCCATAGTGGTGGGCCTTTCTGCTGTAGGCAGGCATGGGACATGATTCGCCCACTTCCTCCCCAGTCCTTCTCAGTTCCCCCTTCCCTTCTCTCCCCTACTCCACTGACCACCCTTCTATTTCCATGGGATCTTCCTTTTAATATTTCCTTATTTTTCTCTAGCTCTACATGTGAAGGAAAGCATGCAGCTCTCCGTGGAACAGTCTGGCTTATTTCCCTCAGCATGGTGTTCTCCATTTACCAGCAGATGTCATAATTTCATTCTTTATGTCTGAGTAGAGCTCCACCATGTAAGCATATCACACTTTCTTTATCCCTTCTTCTCTTGACAGGCACCTGGGCTTGTTCCACAACTTGGCTATTGTGAATTATAGTGCTATAAATATTGATGCAGCTGTATCACTATAGTATGCTGATGTTAGTTCTTTTGGATAGATACAAGGGAGTGGAATATCTGGGTCATATGGTGGTTCCATTCCTAGTTTTCTGAGGAATCTCCATAATGCTTTCTCGAGCGGTTACACTAATTTGCAGTCCCACCAACAATGTGTGAGTGAACATTCCCCACCCCCACATCCTTTCCAGCACTTTATTTATAGTCTTGATGTTTACATTACATTCTAACTGCAGTGAGAGGAAATCTCAGTGAAGTTTTGGTTTTCTAGGGATGTTGAACATTTTTTTCCATCTATTTATTGGCCATTTGTATTTCTTCTTTTGAGAAATGGCTGTTGAGTTTTTTTGGCCTATTTTTTGGTGGTATTTTGAGTGCTTTATATATTCTGGATATTGATGTCCTGATAGAAACGTCACTGGCCAAGGTTTCCTCCCATCCTGTCGATTTTCTTCATGCTCCGGCTTTCTTTGCTGTGCAGAAAATTTGTAATTTGAAGCCATTTCCACTTGTTGATTCTTGATTTTATTTTGGAACTTGGGTCCTGTTAAGGAAGTCATTCCTGCACCAATATGTTGGAGAGTTATGTTTTTTTGAGCCCGACGTAGCTTTTCCACCGACATTTCCATTTTAGAAATCATTTGTCTTTAGTCGATCGATCTATAATAAATAGCACCTTGCATTTTAGTTTTCAAGTGCCCTACAGTTTTGGGCAAATAGTTCGTTGTCTATGAACATCAAAATGCATTAAATGATGGTGAAGATGAAGGAGAATAAAAGGAAACGGGCTTTACAATAACAAGGCTTCCCCTCCTCGCAGTTTTCTTTTTGCCGTTTCGGTGCTGGGGTTTGAGCCCAGGACTTCTGGCACCCTGGGGAAGTGCTCCATCACTGAGCAACAGCCTCAGTTCTCTTTTATTTTGAGACATGATCTTGCTGAGTTGCCCAGGCTGCCCTCAAACTTGCAGTCCTCCTGCCTTGTCCTCCCTAGTAGCTGGGATTACAGGCGTGGGCCACCCTGCTGGGGGTCCTCTCCTCTTTGAGAACCTGTAATGAATACCTGCCACTGCAGCGCTGCTAGGCAGCTGTTGTGAGCAGGCAGTTGTTGTGGGTAGTGGAGAGGCTACTGCCCCTGGCTTCAGGATGGCTGCTGGCCCTAGTTCAGTGGCGGCTGGCTAGTGAGCCGCTGTCGCTGTACAGGCCGTGCTTCAGCTTCAGTTTCCCCAATGGATGGCTGGAGTTTGGCTCTGAACTAGCGACTACCAAAGCTGTTGGTCCTGGCCACCCATGGTCCCTCCTGCCCAGTCCTCCGACCTCGCCTGTCCTCTAGACTCCACGCTCCTCCAGATCCTGCACTCTCCTCCAGGCCCCGCCCCGAAAGGCCCCGCCCTCCCTCAGACTCCACCCTCCAGGCCCCGCCCCCAAAGGCCCCGCCCTCCTTTAGACTCCACCCCAGGCCCCGCCCATCTTCCAGGCCCGGCCCCCAGCAGCTCCCTTTTGGGGTGCTAATTAGCTGTATGTAATGGTGCACAAAATATTGTCTGTTGTATAAACATTGACATCTTGTGTGAAATACCTTAAGTATATCAGGCTTCAAAATACCATAGCATAAATTTAGGTAAGTCATTTCTTTCTCTTCTTTTCTCTAGGTCATGAAAATTTGAAATAAAATCAGAATTTGTTAAAGGTCAGGTCACACTCAGTTGTGAACCCCAATGACTCAGGGTCTTTTCCAGTGGGAGATCTTAGTGGGCATCAGTATGAGCTTTCTTACGTTATTTGATCGATTTATAGTTTCCTAATTTTAGAGTCATTTTGCAACATCTGTATTTACTAGGAAATTTCTCATGTCCCCGGGGTTTCCAATTCTGTACAGTAGGTTTCTCCTGTGCAACTTTTAATTTCTCCTCTTCCTCGTTTCCTACAGAATTTTTAATCCTGTGAACTTATGTTATTTTTCATCAGTAATATTTAAAAATATACTTTCAGCTTACTTTGTTTTTGATTGAGAGAGCTGTCTTGTTTGAAAAGTCTCATGATAATCTTTTTTTAAATATTTTTTTTAGTTGTAGATGAACACAATATCTCTATTTTATTTATTTTTATGTGGTGTTGAGGATTGAACCCAGTGCCTCACGCATGCAAGGCAAGTGCTCTACCACTGAGCTACAATCCCAGCATCTCATGATAATCTTAAATGATATTAATTATTTTCAGCTTATTAAGACATCTTCGGGGGGCTATGTATGCAGTTTGGTGGCAAGAGCACTTGCTGCTAAGCCGGAGGTCCTGGGTTCCATCCCAGTACCACACAGACACACACACACATTGCCTTTGACAGGACCCGAGTGTCAGAGGTATCCAGAGGTATTGGTTAAAGAGATTATGCACTTACACATATACACACACCATGATATCTCTTCCAAATTTGATAAAATTATTATAAGCAAAAATATTAAATCTAAAGAAGGTAGAAACAGGATGGTGATATTTTTAATGCCAACTCTTGACATAGCATGATACCTAAAACTGTTACAGATGAAATTCCCTCAGGATTTAAATCATTGCAATATGTAAGAGACAAGTCAGTAGCTGCTTTTTGTGATTGAGATATGTTTACTGTACAAAAACTTTTAAAAACAGACCTTTTCGGGCCTGGGATTGTGGCTCAGTGGTAGAGCGCTTGCCTCGCATGCGTGAGGCCCTGGGTTCGATCCTCAGCACCACATACAAAGCAATAAAATAAAGACATTGTGTCCATCTACAACTAAAAAAAATATTTTAAAAAACCAGACCTTTTCTACTTTTCAAATTTAGAAAACATGTCATATAGCTTATTAAAGTTCTACATTCATCAGAAAGTTAGTTTCTCTTATTCCTTGCAAGCAAGGGGTGGGCCTTCCGATGAGCATGATGCTTTATGTATTGTCAGAAATTCTTGATGGAGAACTCAGTGTTTCACCTCTGTTAAAAATATCATTTAAAAATGCACCAATGTGCAATGGGGGTGGTGTCGAGGGGCCTGAGATCACAGGACATCCTTTTGGTTTCCTATTTGAGCGCGGGCTGAGGGGGGGAGGGCAGGGGTCCTCCTGACGTCTGGTCTCAGCTCATGCCTGCTCTTACCACAAAAGGGAGCCCTGGGGCCATTTCATCCCTCTGAGAGGGCTAGGGACTGAGAGGGCTAACCTGCTGGAAGCTGCCGACCTGTTAGGTGGTCTGTACCCACTCAGGCATGTCCTCTTCCGTCCTCACCACCAGGTAAAAGGTGTGCTTGCTGGTCTTCATGCTAAACACAAGCCAGCAGCAGCCCCTTCCTGTGGAAGGTCCTGTTTGCCTGCACCTGCTCACACGGGCCCAGGATGATGATTCGCAGCGGCTTGTTGGACTGCTCATGCTTGTCGTATTCCAGGACAAGTGCGTCCCCACATTTCTGGCTACTCTGAAGGAAGACCCAGCATCTTCTCCAGACCTGAACCCCACCAGAAAGGAGTAAAAACAGGCAAGAAATGCATGCATCCTTTCCAAGCTTTTCCCTCTAGATTTTGGTTCGAGGCAGGGTCTCCCTGAGTTGCACAGGCCAGCCTGGAGTTTGCAGCCCTCCTGCCTCTGCCTAAGGAATTGCTGGGATGAGAGGAGTAGCCACTACACCCAGCTTTTCAAGGCTTCTGACGGGTCACTAAGTTAAGGCTGAGGAATGTGAGCCCTGCAGGCTGCTCATGGCCTCGGCCTCTCTTCAGGTTTCCCCAGACTGTCAGGAAGGATCCAGAAATCCCATCAGTGCAGCAGCCACCGCTGGCAGTAGGTCTCACGGCACACTAAGGGGTGTCCTCCCTGCTCTCCATATGAGGACCAAGCACCCCAGCTAAGGATTCCCTCAGGCAGAACACAGGTCCCAGCACAGTAAGCCAGGGTGGCCGTCTAGGTCCACCTCCTCTTGGGCACAGTGACCTGTCCTGAGCATCAGATCAAGTTCACCAGGTCAGGAGGCTTGTGCTTCTTACCACCTCATAACACGCAAGGAGCCCAAGAGAAGCCCTGGACCCTTCAGGGTCTTTCTGGTCTTGCCACCGCACCCCAGTGCTGCTCCTGTGCTTGCGCACACTGAGCACCCCATGTGCGCTGCGCAGGAAGAAGGCCCTGGAGCTGCCCTGCACTGTGGGGCCCACACTCCCTGCAGGCCCTCCTGGCATGCTGAGTCCCATACTTGCCTGAGGACTGAGCTACCATGTTCTGAGACCTCAGGGAGGTGAGGTCCCCATGACCCTCTTGTTGACGTGAGGCCTTAACACCAACTTGCTGAGTGATATCCCCCTCTGCTCTCTGCTCACCTGAGACTGGGTTCCACAGCACCACCCACGCTGCCGCCCTCAGTGTGCCAACAAATAAACACTCTTTATACAACCCTAGAGAGGGCACGTGCCAGAGATCTCACTTCTCCACAACGGTGTGCCCCTGGGAACCTATTCCTCTTAATCCCACCCTTCACTCTCAACATTCACCCCTGTGCTAACTTCTCATTGTCCAGGTTTTTCTCTGAAACCTCACTACGTTCCTCCCCACAGTTCCTTCTCCATTTCTCTTTCCACCGTGTGGAACCCACACCTAGACAGGCCTGATTCTCTCTCTTTCCAATCACCTGTGCTCAGCTGTGACAGGAGAGTTGCCTGAGCCTCGGCCAGCTCCAGGCCAGCTCCAGCAACTTGGTGAGACCCAGACCTGAAATTAACAAATATGTAAAAACAACTGGGGATGTAGGTCAGCGGTAACACGTGCTGGGCTTGAACCCCAGCGCGCCTGTCAAAAAATAAATAAAGACCAGATGCAAACAAGGCTTTGAGCAAAGAACTACTGCCTTGCATGTGTAAGGCGTTCTCAAAACACAGCAGCACCTAACCAGCAGTCCTTACAGAAGAGGGCAAAAGACTTGAGGGGAATTTGATCAAAGAAGATAGAATCAAAGGAAGTGGTACAATGCCCTTAGCCATAGGGATTCACGAACTAAGAAAGGTGGACGGATGGTCAAGCCGAGAGACTGGTACAGCCAAGACCCAAGACAACACTTAGAAACAAGGAAATAGAGCGCCAACACACAGCAGCTTGGACGAGTCCCCCGAAACTCACACTGTAAATCCAAAAGCTTGCACACCACCTGTGTCCACTCCAGCAACACCGTGGAGACGCCCAGGTCGTCCGAGTGCACAGCGTCAAGGTTGAGGACATGGAGGGTTAAGGATGGGGCAGAGGTGACATCAAGGGGAGGACAGGAGGGGCCCTCGGTACTGCAGACCCTCTGCATGCTGACTGTGCTGTGAGCCCCTGATGAGGCCACAAGGCAGAGTCAAGATGAGGTCCTTTAGACTTGGTGGGTCTCTAGGGCAGCTTCAGGATTGAGGATGGTCTTGAGCAAGACCAACCACTGATTAGACTCTTGCAACTTTCAGTTCCCCACCTCCTCTGGGGAAAGAAGCTGAAGGTTGAATTAATAACGCATCAGGCCCGAATGACTGAATATCCACAAATGTCTGTACAAAAAGGCTTCAGTGAGTTTCTGAGCACAACCACGCATGGAGAGGGCTGGGCACCCAAACCCCATGTGGGAAGAGCCTCCTGCCCCCTGAGCCTAATCCTGTGCCTGTCCTCCTCTGACTGTCATTCTGCTTTTTCTAGAACGTCCTCAAAGGTGGCCACACAGCATGTGGCTCTTCAGCCTAGCTTCGCGCGCTTAGCAGCAGCACAGGTCGGACGCCCGTGTCTCTGCAGGTTCCTGGCTCATTCCTGTCCACACTGTGAGTTGTGCATTCAGCTGTGCAAGGACGTTCTGATGTTCGATCTAGTAAGCATCAGTAGATCCGCTGTGCGTAATCGTGGGTTGGTTTTGGTTAGACATGCTTTTCCAGGGCACTTGTCTAAATGCAGATAAGTTACAGGCACACTGCCTGGTCATAAATTAGAATTGTTTTGCCTGGGAAAGGCCTGGGACACTGTCTTCCAAAGTGGCTGGGCCATGCATCCTTCCAGCAGTGCCTGGGGGCTGGTGTTCCACATCCTACTCAAGTGCACCGCCACTTGTTAGGGTTTGAATTCTGACTGCAGAGCCATGCCACCTCATTATTGTTTTAATTTGTGATCCTCTAACGTTATGTGATACTGAGCATCATTTTATATAAACATTTGCCATCTTTTTATTTTCATTGGTCAGTTGTCTGTTCAGATATTTACTTTTTTGGTGTTGGGGATTGAACCAGGGGTGAGGAATCACTGGGTCACATCCCCAGAGCTTTTTATCTTTTATTTTATTTTTAATAGTTTTTTGTTATTGATGGACCTTTATTTCATTTATTTATTTATATCCAGTGCCTCACACATGCTGGGCAAGTGCTCTACTAGTGAGCCACAACCCCAGTCCTATTTTTTTTTTTTTTAATTTTGAGGCAGAATCTCATTAAGACTAGCCTCAAATTTGCAATCCTACTGCATCAGTCTTTTTTTTTTAATATTTATTTTTTAGTTGTAAGTGGACACATATCTTTATTTTATTTTTATGTGGTGCTGAGGATCGAACCCAGTGCCTCCCGCGTGCTAGGCGAGCATGCTACCACTGCGCCATAACCCCAGACCCCTACTGCATCAGTCTTTGAGCAATTGGGACCATAGGCATACAACACTGCACTTCATAAAAAGTTAACTTATTTTTTTAAAATATATTTTTTAGTTGTTGATGGATATTTATTTATTTATTTATGTATATGTGGTGCTAAGGATCGAACCTAGTGCCTCACACGTGCTAGGCAAGTCCTTTACCACAGACCCAAAACCCCAGCCCCTAAAAAGTTAATTTTTAAGTACATGTTATCTATATTTTTCATCACCAGGGGCTGAGGATGTGGCTCAGTCTTAGACAGCACATAATGTGTGAGGCCCAGTGTTTGATCCCCAGTACCAGAACACACATACCTGTCACTGTCTAAGATTACATAAATTTTTATCTGTTTCCTTTTAGAATATTTTTAGTTTTCTTCAATTTTAGTTGTGGACAATTATGAATTAATTTTTGTGGGAGTTTCAGTCCTGTGTGCATTCATTTCACTTGTTTCCACCCACTTTTTGAAAAAAAAAATTATGTATAATGGGTTTCCTTTGAACTTGAATTTCCAAAATCATGGCCTTGAATAATCGAAGCTGCATCGCTCAATTTTGTCCATTTCCCAGCAGTGCCAGGAGGGGGCGTGTGTGCGCTGCAGGATGCATTTAGTCCCTGCGGCCACCGGAGGGCGCAAGCCTGCCTGGACTCCAGGGTGTCCTAACACATACCGCAGGGCAGTAATGCTAACGCGCCCTCAGGTGCAGCCTCTACTGCTGACGAATCCCGCGTAGCTGCACAAGCTGTGCCCTCTGGTCTTGCCTACTAAAGATAGCCGTTCCATACTCTCCAAAACGGATAGAATCCGGGCCGTTTGGCCTTCAGCAGCCACGTATCACCCACACTGCAGCATTTAAACTGATGTGGTAGATGCCCTGTGGCCTTTCTTATTAACATTATCCATAATTTTGCATATGAATCTAAAATAAGGGCTTCCCTGGGTCCTTTTACATCGAGATGAAAAATGTGGCCACTGAAACTAACATAGAAATTGTCCTGTGGTCTTTCAGTGCTGACACTGTATCCACACTATGGCATCAAAAGCTGCTATGGGCTGGGCTGTGGCTCCGTGGTAGAGCGCTTGCCCAGCATGTGTGAGGCACTGGGTTCGATTCTCAGCACCACATGTAAAAAGATAAATAAAATAAAGGTCTATTGACAAGCAAGTATTTTAAAAACTCTGCTATAATGGCTGCTGTGTGGCTGGTAGTGCTAATACGTATCCTAGAATGTGAATATGAGAAACATATCGTGCTCTTTAAAACTAATAGCTGCCGTGTGGTCTTTAATGTTGAACTAATATTCATACTGTACCATTTTGAGCTAACATAATAGATTAACTTTGCCATTTACTATGAATATAATATCCATAT
The DNA here is from genome assembly GCA_028644305.1 of Xerus rutilus. Lineage (NCBI taxonomy): Eukaryota > Metazoa > Chordata > Mammalia > Rodentia > Sciuridae > Xerus > Xerus rutilus. The sequence continues at coordinate 94,047 of CM053409.1, read as the reverse complement.
TGGATATCTCTGACTCATATAATAGCTTCCCTGTAGACCTAGTATTAATGCAATATCCATACTGTGGCCTCTGAATCTAATAGGAGAGCCGTCCCCTGTCCTTTACTGACATATCCATACAGTTGCATGGAAAACTGACAAAAGAGCTGTTCTGTAGCCTTTGATATGACTATGGTTTCTCTTTTATAACATCAAACTGGAAATCAGAGGCTTTCAGAGGACTTTAATACTAGTATTATATCCAAACTCGAATATCTAAAATGAATATAGTAGTTGTGCTGTGGCCTTTAAATCTAATGTGGTATCCCTACCCTAGCATCTATAATTAACATAACGGCTCCCCTGTAACTTTTAATACTGATGAGACATCCATATTATGGCCTCTAAAGCCAATAAAATGTATGTCCTGTGGCCTTTACTATAACATCTTTTCTATCACCTGTGAAACCAATATAATAACTTCCTGGTGGATTTTAATATTAATTTAATATCTATTATATTTCATCTAAAACTGATAAACAGGTGCTGTCTAGCCTTTAATATTAGCATCACATTTATATTATACCACTTTAAGGTAATAAAATATCTGCTTTGTGGCCATTAAACTAATATCATATTCATGAGATACTATTAAAATCAATGTATCAACTACCATGTTTAATCCTAACATGATATTCATACCTGAACTTCTAAAGTGACATAATTGTTGATGTAGGACCCTTAATACTAATAGGTCATTCATAGTATAACATCTAAGCTGATATAGCTTCCTTGTATTCTTTAATATTGATGTAATATCCATAGTCTAGCAAGTACAACTAATATAACTGCCCGGAGATTTTAGTACTATTACATTATCCATAGTGCAGCATTTAAAATGAATATAATAACTTCCATGGATCTTGAATATAACATAGTATACATGCATGAGCATCCAAAACAAATATAATAGCTGTCCTGTAGTCTTTTCTACAAAATAATATACATGCTAAAGCATCTCAAGCTAAGAAAATATCTACCCTCGGTCATAGAAATATAATACCTGCACTACAGCATCTAAAACTGATATAATTGCTGTCCTGTGGACTTGAGTACTATTATGGAATCCTTACTAGAGCATCTAAAGTTAATGTAATAGCCGTCATCTGGCATTTAATAGTAACATGATATTGAAGTTATGGTCTCTAAAACTAACATAATAATTTTATACTAACAAGATATATATAGTTTAGCATATAAAACTAATATAATAACTAAACTATGAGCTTTAATAATTTTTTTGAACCAACATTTGAAACCTGGGGCATTTAACCAATGGGCCACACCCCCCAGCTCATTTTTTTTTTTTTTAAATTTTGAGACAGAGTCCCATTAAGTTCCTTAGGACCTCACTAAATTGCTGAGACTGATGATGAACTTGCAATCCTCCTGCCTCAGGTGCTGGAGTCACTGGGACGACTGTGTGCACCACCAGGCCCAGCTGAACTTTAAAATATTTTTTTTAATTTATTTTTTAGTTGTAGGTGACAGAATTTCTTTATTTTATTTTTATGTGGTGCTGAGGATGGAACCCAGTGCCTTATGCGCGCTAGGCGAGCACGCTACCACTGCGCCATAATCCCAGCCCCCCAGCTGAACTTTAAAACAACCGTAGCATGCAGACCACAGCCTCTGAAAGTCCTGTAGGAGCTGCCTGTGACATCGTTTATCATTACTGTAATCTTACAGCTCTTATGTGGCCTCTCCTATTGAAACAGCAGTCCCTTCATCTTCTGAACATAGCCTTCTTTGCTCTAAGGTTTATATTTTTTTAAAAAATGTTTTCTCTCTCTTTCCCCTTCCCCCCTCCCTAACAAGATTCAGAGACAGTGTTACCTTTTCTGCCCTAGTTAACTGCCCTTGAACACACCCACCATGGGAAGGAGATGCCTGCTGAGGATAGGGAGGTGAGCGTCTCCCAGGTTAACAAGTGAATCCTAACACCCACCAGGGCACCCTGGGACCCCCTACTGGAATGTAACCCTTGAAGGGGTCCTTTAATCCCCTTCCTCCTGATTGAGTCACAAGTTTGAGACAGGAGTCCCTTGTGTTTTCCTTTGCTAGCAAAGGAATAAAACGTCTTTTTCCTTTTTCTCAAAACCATGTATTCATTATTAAATTGGCATTGATTGGCATTGGGGAGAGGAACCGAGCTATCAGTTACAATATTAATACAATATGTGAATGTATAGGTAAATATATATAGGATAATATATAAGGGTATGGGTGCGTATGATTACAGCTAAGTTTATGTGCAGGGTAAGGATTAGTGTTAAAGTTAGGTTTGATTTAGGGTATAAATATATATGAATATGTGAAATATATGTATTAACAAGAAAATGAATAGATACTTGAATGTATTTATCACTATGTACTCATAAATGTAAGTATGCATATGAGCATGGATAGTTTTAGTGATAATTATAGAAATTAAGATAATGTTACCATTAGTGTTTGAATATGCATATTCAGTAAATGAATATATATATGAATAGTATATATATATATATACACACACACACACATATATTTGTCAATATATACATTTGGATTTAGCTTTCATGCTAGAGTTAGAAAAGGGTATAGGTTTTTGTAAAACAGATTGAACATATATAATCAATATATACATATGTATCACTATATACATATATATCAGTATATCTAAAAATAATTAAAATATATATTAAATGTATAAAAAACATAAGTATATGTTTTATATATAGAAGAGTTTATGTTTAGGTGACTGTTACATTTTGATTTTTTTGGAGGGGTACTGGGGATTGAGGCTGAGGCAGGAAGATCATGAGTTCAAAGCTGGTCTTAGCAATGATGAAGCGCTAAGCACTTCAGTGAGACCCTGGTGAGACCCTGTCTCTATGTAAAACACAAAATAGGGCTGGAGATGTGGCCCAGTGGGTTGAATGGCCCTGAGTTCAATCTCTGGTACCAAAACAAAATTTTTTTTGAATATCATTTTCATGTAGAATATATAAATGTATATAAAGAGATATGTGAAAATATGCATATTCAAAGTAAATTTAAAGATTATATATAAAAGACTTGTTAAAGCATAGTGTTACATTTAGTTCTGACTATGGAGTGGGGTGAGGGTTTGGGTTATGATTTGAAGATATATATATCAATATAAATGATATATGAAAATATATAAATATACATGCTTTTATCTATGGTTTATGGTAAGGATTTTTATGGTCTATGTAAAAGATCAGGTATGTCTGTAGACATAAATATATATGAACATACATATGGACTTTTATATGAATTTATACATTTTTATCCTAAAATATATATATTTATGTAAATTACCATAATTTATATATAAATAGTTTTGTGTTTAGGGGTAGTGGTAGGGATAGGACTAAGTTTAGAAATAGTGTTAGAGTTAGAGTTTGAACACTTGTATCTACATATATGAATACAAATATAAATATATGTAAAAATATACATGAAAATATATAAAGGAATCTGGTTGTGTATATGGTTTTATGTTCCAATGGATGTTAACAATTAGGTGTAGGTATAGGTTATGTATATATAAAATGAATATAGATGAAAATATATATGAATTATAAGTGAATATGTAAATATATATGTCAAAACGTATGAATATTCATATAAATAGATGTGGTTTTATATATGGATATTTTATGGATGGGGGAGTGTTATGGTTAGGACATTGTTTAAGCATTGGTTTAAGTATAGGATTTTACAAAATACACATATGAATGGATATGCATGAATATATTTTTGAAGTTATATGTGAATGTATAATTATATGTGTAAGTGTACCTGATTATAGATCTGAATATGTTCAGATTAAGTGTTAGTGGCTAGTTAGTTTCAGTTTTAAGGTATGGTAATCTATAAATATGTAAAATATATATACAATTTGGTACATGAATGGAAACATGAATGTATTTATCTCCATATCTATATAAAAATACAAATATATATTCATAAATATGCAGGACTATGTCAAGTTTGGGGTAATAATAGATATAACATTTATTTAACTCTTGAGTTAGAATATATGTGTTTGTATAAATTCATATATATGTATATGTATATGTTTATGGAAATATAGGGTTACCCTAAGGGTTAAGTAGAATTAGAATAGCTTTTAAGTCTTCAAATAACTTATAATTTAACATCTAGAGTTAGGAATGCGAACTTGGCATTTATTTATAGGGATTAAGTTTTATTGTTTCATTTTGGGGATACAGTTAGACTTATGATAGCTATTTGTGCATAAATACATATGAATATATAGATAGATTTTTATGTGTATGTAAAATATTGAAAACAATATAAAGATTCAAGAGTATGTTTAGAAGTTTTAGTTGCATTGGAATTTGGTTTTGGATTAAGTTTTGTGTTTCATTTGGGGTAGCATTATGGTTACAATTAGAGTGCATACACATACATATATATAGAAATGTATATAAAGGTACGTATATATATATAAATGTAAATGTGAAAACATATGGATATTTTAAGTAATATTTATAGTTATAAATGAAAGACCTACAGTTATGGGAAGTGTTAGAAGTAGTCTGAGTTACACACTATGTTTAGGGGGAGACTTACCTTTGGAAGATATCATAATATATATGAATATAAATATGAATATAATTTATTAAAATCTCCAAATACATATACTTTTATCTATGGATAAGTTTAAGGTAAGAGGTATTGTTATGTTTTAAATCTAGGATATGCTAAAGGCAATAAATAAATATAAATATATCTCTGGATTTTTATTGAATTTATAAATTTATATCCCAAAATATACAGGTGTATTTATGTACACTGTTATGGTTTATATGTATAGAGGTTTCTAGTTAGGCATAGTGCTGGTGATAGGACTAAGTTTAGAAATAGAATTAGGGTTAGGGTTTGCACATTTACATTCATAGATGTTAATACAAATATAAATATATATGGAAAAATATACATGAAAATATATAAATGTATATGGCATTGTATATGATTAGTTTTCTGTTCATATGGATATTTATAATTTGGCTTAGAGATAGGCTATGAATATGTAAATTAATACATATGAAAATACATAACAACTGTAAGTGAATATATAACTATGTCAAAACGTGTATGAATATTTGTATAAATACATGTGGTTTTATATGTGAATATTTCATGAAAAAGGTAGTTTCATGGTTAGAACTATGTTTAAGTGTTGGTTTAAGTATAGGGTGTTACAAGAATACATATATGAGTATACATAAATTTATTTGTGAAGAAATATGTAAATATATGTATATATATGTGTGCATATTATTATAGATATGAATATGTTCAGGTAGCGTTAGTGTTAAAGTTGGTTTCAGGTTTAGGTTATGATAATGTATGAGGATGTAAAAAATATATATATGACTGAATACATGAATGGAAATGTGAAAGTATATATTCATGACAATACAATTGAATATGTATATATATTCATAAATATGCATGAGACTCTGGTTAAGTTTAGGGGTTATTATAGATTTAACATTAATTTTACACTCGGAGTTTGGATATATATATTTATGTAAATGTATATATATGCATATGGATAAATATGTATATTTTTCAAGATGTAAGGTTAGATTTAGGGTTAGGGGTAGAAATGGAAGAGCTTCTAAGTCTTCATATAACATGCAGTATTTAACCTCTATAGTTAGGGCTGTAAATATGGGGTTTAATTTTATGTTTTGGTGTTTAATTATAGAAATACAGTTAGAGTTATGATAGTAATTTGTGTATAAAGACACGTGTGTATATATAGATATTTTTGTGCGTGTATATAAAATATTTATTGGAAAGGATAATAAGTTTATCCATATACATGAATATTTTTAGTGGCCTTAGGGTTTGGTTTTGGACTAAGGTTTGGGTTGTATTTAGGGTTAGGATTTGGCTATGGTTAGGTGGCATACATACACACATATTTATGAATGTGTATAAAGATATATGTGAATGTATATTTGAAAATATATAATGATACAAAATAATATTTATAATTTATATAAGAAAGGCTTATGATTATGGGTAGTGTGGTTCAGTTCTGAGTTAGGGACTAAATTTAGAGGAAGAGTTAGCTTTGAAACATATATATCAATATGTATATATATAAATATGAATATAAAAGTCCAATTGTATATAAAAATATGAATATATAAAAATACATGTAGTGCTGAGTGTGGTGGCGCACACCTGTAATCCCAGCTCCTCGGGAGGCTGAGACAGGAGAATCATGAGTTCAAAGCCAGCTTCAGCAATGGGGAGGCACTAAGCAGCTCAGTGAGACCCTACCTGTCTCTACATAAAACACGAAATAGGGCTGGGGATGTGGCTCAGTGGTCGAGTACCCTGAGTTCAATCCCTGGTACCAAACAAAACAAAACAAAACAAAAAAAACCCCATACACACACACACACACACACACACACACACACACACTTTTATCTATAGATAGTTTTAATGTAAGGGGTATTTTTATGTTATATGTTAAATCTGGGGCATGCCTATGGAAATAACATGAAACAAATAAGAGTATATTCATGTAGGAATATGAGTGAGTTTAGAAATAGGTTTAAGGTTAGGGTTAGTATCTGAACATTTATATCCATATATATGAGTACCAATATAAATGTGTATGTAAAAATATTTATAAAAAATAATATATGTGGGGCTGGGATTGTGGCACAGTGGTAGAGCCTTTGCCTTGCATGCGTGTGCCACTGGGTTCGATCCTCAGCACCACATAAAAAATAAATAAATAAATAAAGATATTGTTTCCATCTACAACTAAAAAAAATTTAAAAAAATATATGTATATGGTTAGTTGTTTTTAGTGATTTGTTTTAGAAATTAATATGTGAATGAATATATAAGAAAATACATAAAAATTATAAGTGAATATATAAATATACATGTCAAATTATGTATGAATATCCATATACATACATATGGTTTTATATGCAGATATTTTATGGATAGGACTATGTTTAAGTCTTGGTTTACATTTAGGGTTTATAATAATACATATATGAATATACAAAAATATATTTGTGAATATATTTTAGAACATATGCAATAATGTATACATAAATGTATCTGATTATAGATATGAGTATGTTTAGAGGTAAGGTTAGTGTAAAGTTAGTTTCAAATTTGGGGTACAATAATATGAGTACATAATATGAGTATGTAATATGTGTAACATGTATATGGATACATTAATGGAAACAAGAATACAGTTCTCAATATATATGACAATAAAAATGAGTATTCATATATTTATAAATATTCAAAATTATATGGTTATGTTTAGGTGTAATTATAGAATTAATATGAAGCTCACTTATTAAATTTGGATATATATATTTGTAAATTTATTTGTATGTGGCAACATGTAAGGTTAGATGCAGTGTGTTAGAATGAGAACGGGGCTTAAGTCTTCTTATAACTTTTAGAATTTAGCATATAGAGTTAGGATTGTGAAATTGGGGTTTAGTCACAGGGATTAATGTTTGCTGTTTTACGTTAAAGCTACAGTCAGTTACAGTAGTACATACATATCTATATCTCTCTACAGAAATATTTATGTGCGTATAAAATATTTGTACAAATGTATAATATATTTTAAAATATACCTGAATATGTTAACATTTTTTTATTTGTGTTAGGTTTACTTTTGGATTCAGATTTGGGTTTTACTTAGAAGTAAGGTTATGATTATTTCAGGTTGTATATATATTTATCAAAGTATATAAAGATATATATGAATACATATTTAAAGAAATATATAATTTATAAACACATAAATTATAGTTTATAAATTATAAGTGAATACATAAATATATATGAATATTCTTATAAATATATATGTTTTTTTGTGAATATCTTATGGATTGGGGAATGTTATGGTTAGGAGTATGTTTAATTTTCAGTTTAAATTTAGGATTTTACAAGAACATATATAAATATACATAAATATATTTGTGAAGGTATATGTGAATATATGTAAGATTATATATAAGTGCATCTGATTATAGATATGAATCTGTTCAGAGATAGTTTAGTGTTCAAATTAGTTTTAGGTTTAGGGAATAATAATGTATGGGTATGAGATGTTACCCTGCATTCTATGAGATCATAATGGAATGAAATCAGTGATTAAATAATAGAAGCTACTCCAACACCTGGAGACTAAATAACATGCTATTGAATAAACAATGGATAACAGAAGACATCAGAGTGGAGATTAAAAATTAAAAAGGGGTAAGTCAAAACATTAATACAACATCAAAATCCCCGGGACATGATGAAGGCAGTGCTAAGAGCAAAGTTCATTGCATCGTGTTCATTCCTGAATAGAATAGTAAGTCAACACATAAATGACCTAAGATTACATCTCGAGGCCCTAGAAAAAGAACAAATCAACACCAAACGTAGCAGAAGGCAGGAAATAATTAAAATCAGAGCTAAAATCAATGACATTGAAAGAAAAAAAAATTTAAAAATGACAAAACAAAAATTTGATTTTTTGAAAAAAATAAAATTGATAAACTCTTAGCCATGATAATGAAGATAAGGAGATAGAAAACTCAAATTACTAAAACCCATAATGAAAAAGGAAATATGATGTACACTACAGAAATACAGAAGATTATTAGAAACCATTTTGAAAGTTTGTACTCCAATAAAATAGAAAATATCGAAGACATTGACAAATTTCTTCGATTTGCCCAAACTGAATCAGGATGATATACACAAGTTAAACAGATCAATTTCAAGAAAAGAAATAGAAGATGCCATCAAAAGCCTACCAACCAAGAAAAGCCCAGGACAAGACAGATTCACAGCTGAGTTCTACAAGAACTTCAAAGAACTAATACCAATATTCTTCAAATTATTCCATAAAATAAAAAAAGGGAACCCTTCCAAACTCATTCTATGAGGCCAATATCACCCTAATTCCAAAACCAGACAAAAACACATCAAGGAAAATAAAAACTTCAGACCAATATATCTAATGAACATAGATGCAAAAATTCTCAATAAAATTCTGGCAAATCAAATACAGAAACATATTAAAGATAGTGTACCATGATCAAGGGAGGTTCATCCCAGGGATACAAGGCTGGTTCAACATATGAAAATCAATCCATGTAATTCATCACATCAATAGACTTAAAGATAAGAATCACCTGATCATCTCAATAGATGCAGAAGGATTCGACAAAATACAGCGCCGCTTCAGGTTCAAAACACTAGAAAAACTAGGGATAGTAGGAAAATATCTCAACATTGTAAAAGCTATCTATGCTAAACCCAATGCCAATATCATTATAAAAGGAGAAAAATTGAAATCATTCCCCTTAAAAACTAGAACAAGACAGGGATGCCCTCTTTCACACTTCAACACAGTCCTTGAAACTCTAGCCAGAGCAATTAGATGAAAGAAAGTAAAGGGATATAAATAGGAAAAGAAGAACTCAAACTATTATTATTTCCTGACAACATAATTCTATACTTAGAGGATCCAAAAAATTCCACCAGAAGAATTTTTGAACTAATGAATTAATTCAGCAAAGTAGCAGGATATAAAATCAACACCCATAAATCAAATGCATTTCTGTACATCAGTGATAAACCCTTTGAAAGAGAAATTAGGAAAACTACCCCATTTATGATAGCCTTAAAAGAAAAAAAAAACAACTTGGGAATTAACCTAACAAAAGAGGTGACAAACCTCTACAATGAAAATTACAGAACATTAAAGAAATAAAATTTTTAAATGTTTTTTTTTTTAGTTTTAGATGGACAACATGTCTTTATTAATTTTTATGTGGTGCTGAGGATCGAACCCAGTGCCTCACACATGCTAGGCAAGCACTCCACCACTGAGCTACAGCCCCAGCCCCAAAGAAATAAAGAAGACCTTAGAAGATGGAAAGATCTCCCCTGTTCTTTGATAGGCAGAATTAATATTGTCAAAATGACCATACTACCAAAAACATTATACAAATTTAATGCAATTCCAATCAAAATCCCAATGACATTTCTCATAGAAATAGAAAAAGCAATTATGTAATTCATTTGGAAAAACAAGAGACCCAGAATAGCCAAACCAATTCTTAGCAAGAAGAGGGAAGCAGGAAGTGTCACAATACCAGACCTTAAACTATACTATAGAGCCATAGTGACAAAAATGGCATGGTATTGGTATCAAAACAGATGTGTACAGAATGGTACAGAATGGAGGACATGGAGACAAACTCATATAAATACAGTTATCTCATATTAGACAAAGGTGCCAAAAACATACATTGGAGCAAAGATAGCATCTTCAACAAATGGTGCTGGGGAAACTGGAAATCCATATGCACCAAAATGAAATTAAATCTCTATCTCTCACCCTGCACAAAAATCGGCTCAAACTGGATCAAGGACCTAGGAATTAGACCAGAGACCTTGTGCCTAACTGAGGAAAAATTAGGCCCAAATTGTCATCATGTCTGCTTAGGACCTGACTTCTTTAACAAGACTCTAAAGTGCAAGAAATAAAATCAAGAATCAATAAATGGGATGGTTGCAAGCTAAAAAGCTTTTTCTCATTAAAAGAAACAATGAAGTGAAGAGAGAGCCGACAGAATGGGAGCAAATTTTTACCACATGCACGTCAGATAGAGCAATGATCTCCAGGATGTATGAAGAGATCAGAGACCTCAACACCCCAAACAAAACCCCAAATATTCATATCAATAAATAGGCTAAGGCAATGAGAAGACACTTCACAGAAGATACACAATTGATCAACAAATGTGTGAAAAAATGTTCAACAGCTCTAGAAATTATAGAAATGCAAATCAAAACCACTCTAAGATTTCATCTCACTCCAAACAGAATGGCAGTTATTAAGAATTCCAGCAACAATAAGTGCTCGTGAGGATGTGGGGAAAAAGGCACCCTGATTCATCTGATTCATTGCTGATGGGATTGCAAAATGGTGCAACCACTTTGGAAAGCAGTGTGGAGATTCCTTAGAAAACTTGGAATGGAACCACCATTTGACCCAGCCATCCCACTCCTCAGTCTATACCCAAAGGACTTAAAATTAGTACACACACACACATTCATTTACACATTTATATATATGTGTGTGTGTGCGTATATGTGTGTATGTATATGTGTATATACATATATCTCCAAACTCCCGCCGTAAAACTAATGTTAAACCTATAATTGCTACAATGATGCAGCTACCTCAATGTGTGTAGCAGCTCAATTCACAATAGCTAAACTGTGGAAAAAGCCTAGATGCCCTTCAATAGATGAATGGATAAAGAAACTGTGGTATATATACACAATGGAATATTACTCAGCCTTAAAGAAGAATGAAATCATAGCATTTATGAGTAAATGGATGGAGTTGGAGAATATCATGCTAAACAAAGTAAGTCAATCCCAAAAAACCAAAGGCTGAATGTTTTCTCTGTTAAGTGGATGCTGACCCATAATGGGTGGGGGCAAGGGAAGAATGAAGGAGGGAAGGAAGGAGATGGGAGGAGGTATGTGGGGGAGAGATGGTGGAATGAGATGGGCATTATTACCCCTATGTATGGGTATGATTGCACAAATGGTGTGACTCTACATCATGTACAACCAGAGAAATAAAAAGTTGTGTTCTACTTGTGTAAAAAAATAAAATTAATTAATAACAAAATGAAAAGCACATGGAAACAAAACATAGCCAAAATACATAAACTATAAAATGTGTGTAGATTGCTTATTTACACATTCTATATGCAATAAAAAATAAAAAAGTAAGCCAGGTGCGATGGCTCAAGCCTATAATCCCAGCACTTAGGGAGGCTGAGATAGGAGAATCGTGAGTTCAAAGCCAGCCTCAGCAATGGCGAGGCGCTATGCAACTCAGTGAGACCCTGTCTCTACATAAAACACAAAATAGGGCTGGGATGTGGCTCAGTGGTCGAGTGCCCCTGTGTTCAATCCCTGATACAAAAAAAAATAAAAATAAAAAAAATAAAAAAAATAAAAAGTATATGATTGGAGACATGAATAGTCATGTAAATGCATTTATATGTATTTGCATAAACATACAAATAAATATATTCATAAATATGCATAAGATTATTATTATGTTTAGGAGTAATTATAGGTTTAACATTAGTTTTACCTTTGGAGTTTGGAGATATATGTATATACACATATACATACATATACACACACACACACATATATATGTAAATGTGTAAATGAATGTGTGTGTGTGTACTTGTTGATATGCAGGGTTAGATTTAGGGTGTCTGGTAGAATTAAAAGAGCTGTTAAATTTTCGAATAACTGTTAGAATTTAGGACCTATATTAAGGCTTTGTACTTGGGGATTAGTCATAGGGATTAAATTTTGATGTTTAATATTAGGGATTAGGTATATTTGTGGTAATGATTTTTATTTAATACACATGATATTTATGTACATAAATAGATCAATATATTTATGTACATAAAATATTTATTGAAAAGATAATAAACATACACGAGTATGGTTAGGATATTCAGTTGCATTAGGGTTTGATTTTGGATTTAGGTTTTGGTTTCTTTTAGGCATAGGATTATGGTTACTGTTAGGGTACATATAAACACACACATATATATATACATACAAACATATAAATATATATTAATTGTGAAAATGTATATGGATATTCAAAGTAATATTTATAGTTTATATAAAAAAGACTTACTCTTATAAGTAGTATTAGGTTTATTTCTGAATTATAAATTAAATTTAGACTCTGGCTTATGTTTGAACATATAAGTATATAAATATAAATATAAGTGAAATTATATGTGGAAATATATAAATATACATAATTTTATCAATGGAAAGGTTTATAGTAAAGAGATTGTTATGTTTTGTGTTTAAGCTGGAGTATGCTAGAGTTTAAGGTAGATTTATGTTTAAAATAGTTTTATGTTTTGTGAAAAAAAAAGGACTTTTTTATGTTTTGTATTGAAAATAGGACATGTATGTATAAATGAATATGAACATTATAAATATAAGAATTTATAAAAAGAAATCTCAAAATATATGGGAATATTTATGTGAACTGTTATAGCTTATATATAAAGATATTTTTTTCTTTCTTCTTCTTCTTTTTTTTTTTTGGTACTGGAGATTGAACTCAGGGGCACTCGGCCACTGAGCCACATCCCCAGCCCTATTTTGTGTTTTATGTAGAGACAGGGTCTCACTGAGTTGGTTAGCACCACCTCGCGGTTGCTGAGGATGGCTTTGAACTCGCGATTCTCCTGTCTCAGCCTCCCTAAGTGCTGGGATTGTAGGCTTGCGCCACTGTGCCCAGCTAAAGATATTTCTTTTTAAGAGTAGTGATAGAATTAGGACTAAATTTAAAAACAGTGTTGTAATATTTGGGTTTCAACATATATATCTATATAAATGAAAACAAATATGAATACATATGGTATATATATATGAATTATTTAGGGACAGGGTTATGGATAGGATTATGTATAATTTTGGGTTATATTTAGGGTTTTATAATACATATATGAATATACATAAATATATTTGTTCAGATATATAAGAATATATTTAAGATTATATATATGAGTGTATATATTAATATGTTCAGTGTTATGGTTAGTGTTAATGTCAGGCTAAAGCTTAGGGTACAATGATGTATTAGGATGCAAACATATATATATGTATATATAGATGAATGAATACATGAATGAAAGCATAATATGTTTATTACTATATATGTATTAAAATACAAATAATATATATGTGTATATTAATATGAGTACATTTAGGTTCATGATTAATTATATAATTATGATTAAAATTACATTTTGAGTTTGGAGTATCAGTGTGTAAATGTTTATATATACATACATATTTATATGTCAATATGTATGATTAGGTTTAGGGTTAGAATAAGAGTAGCATTTAGGTTTTTGTATAATTGTTAGGATTTAAGGTCTAGTGTTAGGGTTTTTAATTTGGGGTTTTGTTATAGGAATTAGGGTTTTGTGTTTAAGATTAGAATTACAGTTAAAGTTTTGGTAGTAATTTTTATATAAATTTGTATGAATATATATGTATTTGTATGAATATATATGTATTTGTTTATAATATATTTATAAAAATATATAAAGATTATCAATATACATGAGTATTTTTATGTTTCTGAGATGGGTTAGCATTTGTTTTGAATTAAGTTTTGGATTTTATTTAGGGGTAGGTTTATGACTATGGTTCTGTGTATATACATACATATTTATATGTGTACAATGTATACAAAAATATTTATGATTATGTGAAAATATGTAAGTATACTCATATAAATATATATAGTTTATATATTAAAGGCTTTGTCTTTGGTGTAGTGTTAGATTTAGTTCTGCATTAAGTGTTAAGTTTGCAAAGAGAGAGCTGGCTGTGGATGTGCACCTTATACTCTCAGTATTCTTGAGGCTTGTGTGTTAGGACGGCTGGAGCCCAGGAGCTCAGGTCAGCCTGCATAACACCTGGAGAGTCTTTCTCCAAAACAGAGAAAGGACAATATTTTCCTACCAAAGAAAAATGCTGTTTGCCACAAAATTCCTTTCAGCTGAAAGCAAGACACAGTTTTGGGTGGTTTCCTATTCATCCCTTAGAAAAACGAAATATAATTGTGTGTGTCTGTTGGAAGCACAGCTGTATGGGTGTCATGAGACTGAAGGATGCAGGGCCTCCCCCTCCACAGAACCACCTTTCAAGGAATACCAACTTTAGCTCTCCAAGGTCTCCATGCCACCCCCCTGAAGCACTGAACAAGAGCATAAGGCATTTGGTCCATTTTACAGAAGCAACTGTAGCCTTTGTCAAAGACTTGCTCACATCATAAGGCAGGTGATGTGGACTCAGGCAGGTTCACCCCAGAACACTGAGCAATATGGGTCAGTGAGGATGTAGCCAGGCCTGGGGCAGGACCTGGTGGAAGATGGTAGGGGGAACTTCCAGTCCAAAGTGGCAGAGACACGCACACCTGGCCCTAGCAGAAGTCAGGGACAAAGAGGCAGGTGCCACATACAAAATGGGGCTCCTGAAATTCACGTACTACCCTCACTTGGCCTCTGACACTCACAACATATCCCCACTTTGGCTCCTGGAACTGACATTATCTTTACCATGCCCCTGGACATTGACAAAATACCCTGACTGTGGGTCCTGACTGTCACATAGCACCTCCAACACTGACATAATACACTCACTGTGACTTCTGAAACTCATTGTGACCTCTAACTCTCACATAATCCCCTCACTGTGGCCCCTGACACTCACATAATATCCTCACTGTGGCCTCTGACACTCACATATTGTTCTCATTTGTCCTCTGACATTGACGTAATAACTTTACATGGCCTCTTACATTCATATAATATCCTCCCTATGGCCTTAGTCACTCACATAATAACCTCACTGTGACCTGTGACACTCACATAATAACCACATTCTTAACACTGACACTCACATAAAATCCTCATTGTGGCTTATGACACTCACAAAATATCCTCCCTGTGGCCCCTCACATGTTATCCTCACTTAAACCCTTACACTTGCATAATATCCTGTGACCTATGAAACTCAAATGACACCCTCACTGTGGCCCCTGACACTCACATAATACCCTCAGTATGCCCTGTGGCCTTTAATTTTAACATAATATCCATCCTTTAGCATTTAAAACTAATACAGAAGGTGCCCTGTGGCCTTTAATTCATCATTTGCATCCAAAATTAATATAATAGCTGCCCTATGTCCTTTCACATTAATATAATATGAAAAATGTGGCCTCTGTAACTAATAGAAAAATTGTTCTTTGGTTTTGCAGTACTGACATTGTATTCAAACTATAGTATCAAAAACTACTATGATTGCTGCCCAGTGGCCATTCACATTAATATGTTCTCCATACTATAACATCTGAACCTAACACTAGGTGCCTGGCCTAGGCCCTTATAATATGAATATGATAAACATGTTGTGCCCTTAAAAATCAATAGCTGCCATGATGTCTTTAATACTAAAGAAATATTCTTACTATACCATGTCAAACTATGAAATAGATTTCCTGTGCCCTTTAATATGATTACACTATCCATAGTGGACTTCTAAAACTCATATAATAGCTTCCCTATAGACTTCGATATTAATGCAATATTCATACTGTGGCTTCTAAGTCTAATGAGATAGCTGCCCTGTGGTCTTTTTTACTGATATATCCATACAATAGCATGGAATACTGATAAAAGAGCTGATTTGTGGCCTTTAATATTAATTGGATTTGCCTACTACCACATCAGAAATGAATATCAGAGCCATTCGCAGGACTTAAGACTAATATGATATCCAACTGTAGTATCTAATATGGATATAGTAACTCTGCTGTGGTCTTTAAATCTAATGTGTCTAAAACTAACATAATAGCTTTTAAAACTAACATAATAGCTTTTAAAACTAACATAATAGCTTTTAAAACTAACATCTAAAACTAACATAAATAGCTTTTCTGTAGCTTTTAATACTAATATGATATGCATATAAAACAAATGTAATACATCCTCTGGCCTTTAATATTACTGTAATGTTCTTTCTATCATCATGAAACCAATATAATAACTTCCTAGTGGATTTTAATATTATTTAATATCCATAATATTTTATCTAAAACTGATATACAGGTGCTCTAGCCTTTAATATTAGAATAACATTTATATTATACCACTTTAAGCTAATAAAATATCTGCTTTGTGGCCATTAAACTAAAATCATATTTATGAGATACTATTAAAATTAATGTATGAACTACCATGTTGACTTTAATCCTAACATGATATGCATCTTTGAGCTTCTAAAAGTGACATAATGATTGACCTGTGGTCTTTAAACTAATATGACATCCATACTATAACATCTAAACTGGATATCACAACTGCCCTGTATTATTTAATATTGAAGTAATGTCCATACTCTAGCAAGTACAACTAATATAATAACTGCCCTGATGTTTTTTTTTTAAAGATTTTTTTTTTTTAGTTGTAGATGGACACAATGTCTTTATTGCTTTGTATGTGGTGCTGAGGATCGAACCCAGGGCCTCAGGCATGTGAGGCAAGCGCTCTACTGCTGAGCTACAATCCCAGCCCCTGCCCTGATGTTTTAATACTGTTATATTTTACATAGTTCAGGTTTGCAGGGAGGGCTGCCGAGTGTGTGTGTGCAGCAGTGGAGGAGGGCTCCCTTAGGTGTGCAGGCAGGGCTTCTGAGGTGTGTAGGAACTCTCAGTGAGGCGTGGAGGCAATGTCTCTAAGGTGTGTATGGACGGCTCTCTGAAGTGTGTAGGAAGAGCTCTTGATACAAGCAGGGTGGGCTTTCGGATGTGTGTAGGGAAGTGTCTTGGAGGCATGTAGGGATTCGACTTTGGGGTGTGGACTGGTGACTCTCTGAGCTGTGCAGGAGGGCACTCTGAGGACGGTAGGAAGGCTCTGAGATCAGTGCTAAGCAGTGCGAGCTCTCTGCGGTGTATGGGGGTAGGAAATGCACGTTGTATGCTAGGCATCTTCATCATGTGCCTTCATGTGGGATTGTTGTAATTTTGTATATCTGTGGTCCTGTAATCTTCCTGTATTTGATTTTCCAGTTCATTCTTAAGGTTTGGGAAAATTTCAAACATTATTTCATTACAAAGATTATGCATTCCGGGGCTGGGGTTGTGGCTCAGTGGTAGAGGCTTGCCTAGCACGGGTGAGGCACTGGGTTCAAACCTCAGCACCACATAAAAAATAAGCAAATGAAATAAAAGTATTGTGTCCATCTGCAACTAAAAAGTTTTTTTAAAAAGATTACCCATTCCTTTGGTTTGTATCTCTGAGCCTTTGTCTATCCTGATAAATCTTAGGTTGGCCTTTTCATGTTATCCCCTAATTCTTAGAAGGCCTGTTCACGGTCTCTTCGCATTTCTTCTGCATGCTCTACTTTATATTCAAGGGTATATGTTTTGTCTTCACTGCCACTGTCTTCCAGGTGGTCTAGGCTTCTGGTGATACTTTCCCATGAGTTTTTTATTTGATTCTTTGATTCCTTAATTTTGTGGATCTGTTTGTTTGTTTTTAGAATCTCTCTTTATTGGAGTGGTCTTCTGTGGTCTGTGCTTGCCCCTTCGCGCCATTCTTCATCTCTGAGAGCAGCTGAGCTACCTGCCTTCTAAGCCCTTCCTCTGGCTTTCCTTCTAGGGCAGTGGCACTGGGTTCTGTTTCTGATGCGTTTGGATTTGTTGGAGTGATTTGTTTCCTTGCCTTTTCATGTCGTTTGTGTGTCTACCCATACAACAGTTGTTCTGAGGCGATAGGGTTTCTGCCTTGTGTGACTATAGTGTTCCTGAAGGTTACCAGTGCCTCACATTTTATGGAGACACATAGTAGCAACAACCAATGCGGACAATGGACAGTTTGAAACCAAATAGCTCTTGCCATGAAGTCTACAAGGTTGGTTGTCACAACACCGAGAAGTGTTATGAGCAGTTATTGCCCACAGTGAAACAGTGAGCTTACATATCAGTTTGCAATTTCACATGATGATCAGGGATATCATAGAAATGTTGTAGGATGTGATGATCATGGGGGAGAATCAAAAAAGGAGGTAAAGAAAGAGTGGAAGAGAACAGTAGAGGATGGCTGGTAGTGGAGGAATAAAGAGAAATGGAGTTGAAGAAAATAAGTGAGAGAAAAAATAATAAAAATAAAAATAAAATTAAAAAATAGAAAAATTAAAAATTAAGATGAGAGAAAAAGTGAACTATATCAAAAAGAACAAAAATCAATACATTAATCAAACATCTTTGTCTTTAAAATATCGATCCATGAAAAATAACTGCCTTCCAATTAAATGACAGAAATGAGAAAAAATAAGGCTATATGAGTGCGTGTAAGTATGCCGTAAAGACAGAGTAAGAGGGAAAGAAGAAGAGGTGCAGGGCCTGCAGATTCAGGAGGTGCGGACCCACGCAGAGGCGACACAGGAGGTATCAAGAGGTGGCTGTGGAACCAAAGATAAGGGAGCGGAAGTGCAGGAGTTAAAGGAAGAATGAGAGAGCAGTGGAGTTCGGCCATTGGCAGGAAGAAAGAAGAAACCAGGGAAAACAGTTCTGAAAGGCTCAATAGAAAGTCAGTAAAACTTGTGCAAATCAATGGCTGACTTCCAAAAATAAAAGAGTAAAACTTAAAAAATCAAAAAAAAAAAAAAAAAAAGGCATGAAATGAGAGGGAAAAAAGCTACTTTAAGGAAAAGCTAAGAGCTAAAAGTCCCCAGCAGAGACAAATAAGCGTAGGCACAACGTAGGAACAGCTCTCATTTGTCAGCACACGCCCAGAAACCAATCAAACAGCAGAAGCACAAACAAAACATGGAGTTTGTTTTGCTTGTGTTGTTCGCTTGCTCTCTGTCTGCCCTTTCCTCCCAGTCCCTTCGGGGTGAGCAGCAGCTGTGGGAGCTGCTGGCAGCCTGGCCTGCGGCCTGCGAGGAGCCGGCCGAGGCGCCGTCCCCAGGGCCTTTGCACAGGGGTTGGGCACCAAGGCGTCACCGGCTGCCAGGACCCACCCACCGCACTCTGCCGGGCGGGCCGGGAGAGGAGCCGGTCCTTCACCAATTCCGTTTTTCGGGGATACTGGGATTGTGGTTTTCCGGCTCTCAGGGGCGGGCGCTGAGCCGGGCTGGTCTCGGTCCCCTGCCCGGCTCCCGGGTGCGGGCTCGGTGCGCCAGGCGGCTCTCAGCTGGTCACCCAGCCAGGCCGACGGGGCGCGCGGCCCGCTGGCCTCCTCCCCGCTGCCGGCCGCTCGCCTCTCTGATCTGTAAAGGCCCAGGCAAAACGAACTCCGCAGAGGCCGGTGGAGACCTCCGGGTTGCGGCCGCCCGGAGCGCGTGCCGGGAGCGTGCGGGTCAGCGCGGCGCGGGACCTGGTCGGATCCCACACCTCGTTTACACTGCGTGGCTGGCTGACCACGCCTTTTCTGTGCCAGGCCATGTGGCCTCGCGGCCTCTGGGCCTCCAGAGCAGGGCGCCTCCTGGTCCGTCCCGCGCCAGGTTCTCCAGCGCTCAGAGGCCCGTCAGCCTCCCGTCCGCGGCCGCCCGAGCTCAGCTCGGGTCCGCAGCCTCGCTGGTGTGCCCGGCTTCCCAGCGACGGCTGTCCGGTGTGCGGGGCCGCGGTTCCTTTTCCCGCACGCTCACCGCCCCGAGAAGCGGAATCCTGGCCACGTGAGTCCCCCGTCTCGGAGCTGCGGGAATGGCCCCTGTTCCTCGGCCATCTTCACCAGACCTCCGACTTCTCAACTAGGACGGCCAGAGCTGTTCTCGCCTTCTTCACCCGCACAGAGAACCCCGCGGAGAAGCGTCCACCGACGGCCGCTGGTTGCCAACAGGCGCCCTGCACAGCCTTCCCCGCCCCGAGCTGGTGAAGGAAGCACACCACACGCGAGCGCCACAAAGAGCAGTGCAACTGCCAGGCGTCCCCTGCAGCCTCCCCGACGCGGCCAGGCCGGGTTCGGCCTGGGTGGGAGGGCCGTCTCCGCTGTGCAGGGGCCTCTGGAGCGAAGGTGGCAGGTCTGAGACGAGCCGGCGGAGCACAGGAGCGGAAGGCGGGCTGGGAGCAGGGTGCGGGAGCTCGGAGTCGTCCCGGGAGGCGCTCAACGCAGCGCCACAGGCTCTCGGGAGCGTGCGGAGGCTTCCTGTGCGTGGTGAGGCAAGTCCGGGACGTGCAGGCAGGCACTTCCGAGGTGTGTAGCGCAGGAGTCCTGAGGCTTGGATTGAAGGCTCTCTGTGGTGGGCAGGGGTCTGCCTGGGGTCTGCAGAGAGGAACCTCTGTAGCGTACAGGGTGGGCTTCCTAG
The DNA here is from genome assembly GCA_028644305.1 of Xerus rutilus. Taxonomy (NCBI): domain Eukaryota; kingdom Metazoa; phylum Chordata; class Mammalia; order Rodentia; family Sciuridae; genus Xerus; species Xerus rutilus. The sequence continues at coordinate 73,005 of CM053409.1, read as the reverse complement.
GGTGGTAGGGATTTCCCATGAGCTGGGAAAGCTCTGAGATGAGGAGGGATGGCCTGTTGAGCTGGGCAGGAAGCGCTCCGCTCTGAGTGCGGGTGGGAAAGGACTTCTAGGCTGGTGGGGAGGTGCCTGAGCGGTGTAGGAATGGCTCTCCAGGTGTAAAGGGAGGGCCCTCCGAGGTGTGTGTGGGGCTTCCTGAGTGTGTAGGAGGGGCCCTGACGTGGGAGTGCTACCCTGAGCAGGAGGCTATTGTGGGCGTGTGGTGAGTTGAAAGGACATTCTCAGGTGTGCATTGAGGGTTCTGCATGCTATAGAATCTGAAGCAAATGTAACAGCTACCCTGTAGGCATGTATAAAAAAGTAATATCCATGATAAAGCATCTCAAGCTAATATAATATCTGCCCTTGGCCATTAATATTAGTGTAATACCCATACTAAAGTGTCTAAATCTGAGATAATAGCCGTCCTGTGGACTTTAGTTCTATTATGAAATTCATACTAGAGCACTGAAATGTGATGTTAAAATTTTTGACAGCTGATATCCCATTGCATCTTGACCTTCAAACTGAACTGAAAATGCCAAGAAGTTTATATGTGTATTCTCATCCATAACCCGGCCAGTTGCAGCTGTGTTTATGTGGAACCATGTGTGCATGTATGAATCCAATCATGAGATCATACTGATCTGCAGTCAGTGCATTCTGACCCATTATGCCATAGATCACTGACTTCATCTTTTACTGATCTATAATTTCTTATGCCAACAGTGAGAAAACCGGGTCTTTGCTTCTGCCGTGCAATTAATTTATTTTTCCATTATGAGCAATGAATGCATTATTGCTCCATATCACAAGTTGTGACATAATTTAAAGAATAACCAATTTGGACTCTGCCCCCAGTTCCTGGTACACAATTCCCCAAATTCTCATCTTTAGTGAGTGAGAGGGATGGCAAATCCATCTTTTATGCTAACATTTGTTCTTTGATATGGTTCTGTGAATGGGGCTTCCATATCTTTCAGAAAGTTTAGGGTGATAGGAAGGTCTTTTCCTCTGATAAGGATGCTTGTTGGGTCTCTCGGGCAGCTTCAGGACCAAGGATGGTTATGAGGAAGAACAAGTACTGCGTACTTTCAATCCCTGATCTCCTTTGGGGAAAGAAGCTGGAGATTGAATTAATAACCCTCAGGCCTAAATAATTAAGGCTCCACAAATGTCTTACAACAAGTGGTTCAGGGAGTTTCTGAGTTGCTGAACACAACCAAGCACAGGGACATGATGCACCCCAAATCTCTGTGGACAGAGACCCCTTCACTGGGGAACCTCCTGGCCCAGTGCATCTCCTCATCTGACTGTAATTCTGTCTTTTCCAGAACGTCATCCAAGGTGGGCCACACGGCATGGTGCCTCTTCAGCCTGAATATCGTGCATAGGAGCACAGGAGGTAGGACGGATCTGTGTCTCTGTGCAGGTTTGTGGTTCATTTCTTTCTATTGTGTGTATTTTGTGCATTCAGATGTGGAAAGACATTCTGACTTTTTATCTGATTAGCATCAATAGATCTATCTATAATTGCATGATAGTTTTGCTTAGACATGATTTTTAAAAAAAACATTTATTTTTTAATTGTAGGTGGACAGAATATCTTTATTTTATTTTTACGTGGTGCTGAGGATCGAACCCAGTGCCTCACGCGTGCTAGACGAGCACACTACCATAATCCCAGCCCCTAGACATGATTTTTTTTTTAGAAATTTTTTTTTTTTTAGTTGTAGGTGGACACAATGTCTTTATTTTATTGCTTTATATGTGGTGCTGAGGATCGAACCCAGGGCCTCACGCATGCGAGGCAAGCGCTCTACCACTGAGCTACAACCTCAGCCCCCTAGACATGATTTTTGAGAGCACTTGTTGAAATGCAAATAAATTATAGGCACACTGTGGGGTCATAGATTAGAATTGTTTTGTCTTGAGAAGTTCTGGCACACCGTCTTCCAAAGTGGCTGTGCCACGTGTCCTTCCAGAAATACCTGAGAGTGCTTGTGTCTCACATCCTTCAGCTCTGGGTGCACTGCTACTTCTTCAAGTTTAGCAGTTTCATAGTAATGCTCTCCTACCTCATTGTTGTTTTAATTTGTGATTCCCTAATATTATGTGATAGTGAGCGTCATTTTTTATAATGATTTCCCATCTTTATATTTTCTTGTCAGGTGTTTGTTCAGATATTTACTTTATTTGGCACTGGGTATTGAACTCAGGGGTGATTAACAACTGAGCCACATCCCCAGCATTTCTTTCAAACAGTCTCCCTAAGGCTTGCCTCTAATTTGCAATTCTTCTGCCTCAGACTTCTGAGCAATTAGGATATTAGGCATGCAACATTGCACATGGTAAAAAGTTGATTTTATAAGTCCATGTTATCAATATTTTTCTTCTTTCAATTGGATTTGGGTAGTGTATGTTGACTCATCACCAAGGGCTGGGGATGTGGCTAGGTCTTAGAGCTTGTCCATTGATGAGGCCCAGTGTGTGATCCCCAGTATCATAACACACACACACACACAAACACACACAATTACTAATTCTAAAATTACATAGATTTTTATCTGTTTCCTTCTAGAATATTTTGTTTTCTCAAATTTGATGACATATTTTTGAGTTAATTTTGTAGGAGTTTCAGTTTGTGTCCACATTAATTTCACTCCACACAGTTTGAAAACAATTTTTGCACCCATTTGTTTTGAAAAATATTATTCATAGTGGGTTTGATTGGAACTTGAATTTCCAAAGTCATGTCCTTGAATAATCTAAGATACATTACTCAATGTTGTCTATATCTCAGCGATGCCAACAGGGGGCGCATGTGAACCGCATGCTGCATTGAGTCTCTGTAGCCGCCAGAGGGCGGGCAGCCTTCCTGATGTATGTACTACCATATACTGGCTGATACCATATACTGTAATCTTGTTAATGTGGTTTTGTAGCCTGTAATGCTAATGAATTACCCAGAGTAATAAATTAGTGTGCTATTGTCTTTAATACTAAGATGTCTATTCTATACCCTCTAAAACGAATATAATAGGTGCTCTGATGCCTTTAACTTTAACATAATATTCATAGTTTAGCATTTAAATGTAATACACTAGATGTCCTGTGACTGTCAATATGAACATATTAACCGTTATTTTGCATCCAAACCCAACATAATAGCTTCCCTGAGTCCTTTAACATTAATATAATTAAAAATTGTGGCCTCTGAAACTAATATAAAAACTGTCCTGTGGTCTTTCAATAGAGAGATTGCATCCATACTATAGCATCAAAAATACTATATAGCTGCTGCCTTGTAGCTGTTTGTACTAATATGAAATCCATGCTATAACATCTAAACCTATCATAATAGCTGCCTGGACTGGGGCCCTTATTGTGGATATGGTAAACATGTTGTGCCCTCCAAAACTAACAACTGTCATGTGGTTTTAATGCTAAAAGTTAATATTGTACCATGTTAAACTAATGCAATAGATTCCCCTGTGCCCTTTAGTATGATTATAACATCCATAGTGGACATCTAAAACTCAGATAATACTTTCCTTGTAGACGTCAGTATTATACAATATCCATACTGTGACCTGTGGATCTAATAGGAGATCTGTCCATGGCCTGATGTATTTATACAATAGCATGGAAAACTGATAAAAGTGCTGCTCTGTGGCCTCTGGTATTCGTATAGTTTTTCTATTATTCAAAAATGTTATCAGAGACACTCATAGGACTTAAATTCTAATACGATACCCAAACTATAGTCTATAATATGGATATAGTAGCTGTGTTGTGGCCTATAAATTGTAATGTGTTATCCCTAGCCTAACATGTGAAACTAATATGCCCGCTCTCCTGTACCTTTCAATACAAATATAATATTCATGTTATGGCCTCTTAAACCAATGAATTACATATCCTGTTGCCTCTAATATTACTATAACATCCTTTCTGTAACCCATGAAACCAATATAATAACTTTCTGGTTGATTTTAATATTCCTTTATCATCCATAACGTAACATCTAAAACTGATAAACAGGTGCTTTGTATCCTTTAACATTAGCATAATATTCGTTTTATACCACCCTAAGCTAATAAAATATCTGCTTTATGGCCATTAAACTAATATGATAATTATGAGGTACTACTAAAATTAATATATTAACTACCACATTGGTTTTTTTAAAAAATATTTTCTTAGTTGTTGATGGATCTTTATTTTATTCATTTATTGTTTGTATGTGGTGCTGAGGATCGAACCCAGTGCTTCACGCATGCTAGGCAAGCGCTCTACCACTGAGCTACAGCCCTAGCCCTACCACATTGAGTTTAATCATAACATGATATGCATTCTTGAGCTTCTAAAATTAACATAACTATTAACCTGTGGCATTTGATACTAATATATCCATACTATAACATCTAAAATGGATATAATAGATGCCCTGCATCATTGAGTATTGATTTAATATCCATACTATCACAAGTACAACTAATATAATAACTTCTTTGAGGTTTTAGCACTAATATATTATCCATTACACAATATTTAAAATTATTATAGTAGATTTAATGGACCTTGAATATTAATATAGTATGCATACTATAGCATCCACAACATATAATAACTACTCTGTAGTCTTTTATACAAAAATAATATCTATGATAAAGCATTTTGAGCTAATATTATATATGCCCTTGGCCATTAAGAGTAATGTAATACCCACAGTGCATCACTGAAAACTGATATAACAGCTGCCCTGGGGACTTTATTTCTATTGTAGAATCCACGCTAGAGCATCTAAAGGGTGATATAAAATCTTTTACCTGACAGCTGAATATGCCCGTTGCGTCTTGACTCCAAGTGAACTGTCAACGCAAAGACGGTCACATGTGTGATCTCATCCTCATCCCCACATATTGTGACTATGTTTTTGTCAAACCATCCGTGCATGAATTTACACTGACCTGCATTCAGTAGATCCTGATCTATTAGGACCTACATGCCTCTGACTTCACCCTGCTGCTCTGTAAGCTCTCCTCATAGTGGGAAACCTGCATCATAGCTTCTGCCCTGCAGCTCGCTGATTGTCCCATTGTGAGCAGTATATTCAGCACTGCTCCGATTACACGCTGTGATAATAAAAACACATTAGGCTGCCCCTTGGTCCTGGTTCAGAGTTCCCCAAATCCTCATTTCCTGAATGAGAGGGGCGGTAAGAGCATCTTTTAGGGTAACAGTTGTTCTTGGACCTCGGTTCCTTGCATGAGGCTCCTAAATCTTGGGGAATGTTTGGGGTGATAAGAGGGTCTTTTGCTCTAGAAAGAACTCTTGGTGGTCTCTAGGGCAACTTTAGGATTCAAGATGGTCCCGAGGAAGACCAAGCTCTCACTAAAATCTTTCAACTTTCAGTTCAGGTCCTTGGTGAAAGAAGCTGGAGCCTGAGTTAATAACCCATCAGGCCTAAATGACTAAAACTCCACAAAGGAAGTGGTTCAGGGAGTTTCTGAGTTGCTGAACACAACCATGCGCACGGCAGTTGGTGCCCCGCCTCCCTGTGGACAGAGACTCCTGCATGGGGACACTCCTGGCATTCATCCTGTGCATGTCCTCATCAGACTGTAACTTCGTCTTTTCTAGAACACGGTGAAAGTCGCACCACACGGCAGGCTGCCTCTGCATCCTGCTTGGCAGCAGCACAGGTGGTATCCACCTGCGTCTCTGTAGGCTGTGGTTCATTCCTTTCCATTCTGTGTGGGTTGTTCATTCTGCTGTGGAAAGACATTCCCATTTCAAAACTCTGACTAGCACCAGTATGTCTACTGTGCACAACTGCATGGCACTTTTGGTTAGATACGCTTTATCAGAATGCTTGTTGAAAGGAGATAGATAATAGGCACACCCTTGGATCATAGATTAGAATTGTTCTGTTTTGGAAAGGACTGGCACATGGTCTTCCAAGTAGCTGTGCCGTGGGTCTTTCCAGCAATGCCTGAGTGCTGGGGCCCGCGTCCCGTAGCTCTTGGTGCACTGGCAGTCTTAGAGTTGAGCAGTTCTGGTAGCCGAGCCAACTTCACTTTGTGATCCCCTGATATTATGTGATACTGAGCATCATTTTGTACCAATATTTGCCATCTTTTTATTTTCTTTGTTCAGCTGTCTCTTCAGATATTTAATTTGTTTTTTTTGCACTGAGATTGAACCCGAGGGTGAGTAACCACTGGGTTACATAAAACCCTGTCACAAGGGCGAGTAACCACTGGACCACAGCTCCTTTTAACTTTTTTCCACTTGAGACTGAATGTCAATAAGGCTGGCCTTCAATTTGCAGTATGGCCAGTGGTACTAACATGCTATCCAACATCTAAACCTGACAGAGTAACAGCCCGGCCTGGGGCATTTAATATGCAAATGAGAAACATGTTACTCTTAAAACAAATTGCTGCTATGTGGTTTTTAATGCTGAATTCAAATTCATACTGTACCATTTTAAACTAACATGATAGAATCCCTGTGCCCTTTAATATGAATATAATATCCATAGTGGTCATTTAAAACGCATGTGATAGCTTCCCTGTAGACCATAGTATCAATACATTATCCATACTGTGGCCTCTAAAGCTAATAGGAGAGCTGTCCTGCGGCCTTTATTACTGATATATCCATAGAATTGCATGGAAAACTGATAAAAGAGCTGCTCCTTTAATATAATAGAATATATTAATATAAATTTGCCTTTAATATAAATATGGTTTGCCTATTACAACATCAAAAATGGAAATCAGAGCCATTCCAAGGACTTTAATACTAATATGATATCCAAACTATAGTTTCTAAAATGGATGTAGTAACTGTGCTATGGCCTTTAAATCTAATGTGGTACCCCTAACCTCGTGCTTAAAAGTAGCATGATAGTCCCAGGTAGATTTTAATACTAATAGGTTATTTATATTGCAGTCTCTAAAATCAATGAAATATATGTCCTGTGTCCTTTAATATTACCATAACATCTTGTTTATAATCTGAAACCAATATAATAACTTCCTGGTGAAAGTATATATGCTTTAGTATAGAGAGGACTTTATGTTTTGGGTGACTGTTACATTTTGATTTAAAGATACCTTTTGGAGCATAAATGAATATGCATGACCATACATATGATTTTATAGTGAATTCATGAATATATATGTCAAATATATATGAATATTCATTTAAATATACATGGTTTATATATAAAGAGTCTAATGATAAGGACTAGTGTTAGGGTTAGAAATAGCTTTCAAAATAAGATTAGAGTAAGTGTCAATGTATGAACATGTACATCATATATGTGAATATAAATATGTGTATATCACAAAATATATGTATGAAAACCTACAAATATATATGATTTAATACACACAGTGTTTTATGTTTAGATGGACCTTTACAGTTTGGATTGGGATACAGTATGACTATATAAATGAACACATTTATGAACATATATGTGATAATATAAATATATAGGTCAAAACATACATGAATAATATATGGTTTTATATATGAACATTTCATGGTTAGGGTATTTTTAAGGTTAGGAATATTTTTAGGGGTAGGATGAGGTTTAGTGTTAGGATGTGAATATTTATATACACACATATATTTGACTATATATGACAATATGTATGAAATCATAGAAAAATATTTGATTTTATATATGAGAGTCTCACCAAGGCCCTGTATTGCAAGGGAATAAGCAACTGTCATAGGGGTGGACCAGCTGGAAATAAATGGCTGAGAAAGCAATATTAAAAAATAAAAACACCAGCACTTGAGGGCTGAGACAGGAGAATTGCAAGTTCAAATCCAGCCTCAGCAATGGCGAGGCACTAAGCAGCTCAGTGAGACCCTGTCTCTACATAAAACACAAAATAGGGCTGGGGATGTGGCTCAGTGGTCAGGTACCCCTGAGTTTAATCTCCAGTACCAAAAAAATAAAAAATTAAAAAAAATAAAAACAAAGGGGGCTGGGCTGTAGCTCAGTGATAGAGCGCTTGCCTAGCATGTGTGAGGCACTGGGTTCAATCCTCAGCACCACGTAAATATAAACAAATAAAATAAAGGTATAAAAATACAGTAACATTAGAAAATTAAAAAAATAAGAACAAAGGACACAAGAAATATATTTACAGCCAGGGCTTGATGGGTAGCTAAGACCTGATGTGTCTGATCGTAACAAAAGCAGTAAGCCAGCCAATCTTTACTTTATGGGGGACACATCAAATCAATTTATTGTTAGAAAGGGATTTTTTTTTAATATTTTTTTAACATTTTTTTTTAGTTGTTGATGAGCACAATGTCTTTATTTTATTGCTTTGTATGTGGTGCTGAGGATCGAACCCAGGGCCTCACGCATGCGAGGCAAGCGCTCTACCACTGAGCTACAATCCCAGCCCCAGAAAGGGATTTTTAAGGGTAAACAAGAGGCAAGAGGCTGTGGGAAGTAACTTGCCTGGTAATTCTTCCTCCTTCAGGCAGCTGGTGCCTCAGGGCTGTTCAGGCCCACGTGTATCCCTCCACCCAAGGTGCACAGGCATTTAAATTCAAAGCTGTGGGACTCATACATTCCGTGCCAGGCCTGGAACGGCCCGTTAAGAGCAGGCCCCTGCAACCGGGAGAGTCTTTCTACACCTTCCCGTGGAAAGGTTCTCAGAAGTGGCAGTCCAGCTGTCCAAAACCAGGAGTTCAAAGCAATGGTTTATTTGCCGCTGCCGACGTGAGGGGTTAAGGTTGAGATGTATGCTCATTTATTTTTTATTTTTTGGTACCAGGGATTGAACTCAGGAGCACTCGACCACTGAGCCACACCCCCAGCCCTATTTTGTGTTTTATGTAGAGACAGGGTCTCACTGAGTTGCTTAGCGCCTCGCTGTTGCTGAGGCTGGCTTTGAACTCATGATTCTCCTGTCTCAGCCTCCCAAAGTGATGGGATTACAGGAGTGCACCACTGCGCCTGGCTAGGATTAAGATTTAAATTTCATTTTGGGGTAGGATTATGGTTACTGTTAGGGTGCACCTAATTATATGAAAGTACATAAAGATATGTATGAATATATATGTGAAAATACATATGGATATTCAAAATAATATTCAAAGATTAAATACAGAAGACTTTTGTTAAAGTGTAGTGTACACTTAGTTCTGACTTATGGAGCAGTGTTAAGGTAAGTATTAGGAGGTGAAGATATATATATTAATACATAAATTTATATGAATATCAATTATATATGAAAATATATAAATATATATGCTTTTATCTATGGATAGGTTTTGGGTAAGGGGGATTGTTATGTTCTGTATTAAAGATAAGGTATGTCTATAAAAATGAACATATATGAAAATATATGTAAATTTCTATGTGAATTTATAAAATTATATCCCACAATATATATGTATATTCATGTGAATTATTTTGGTTTATATGCAAAGTGGTTTGTGTTTAGGAGTAGTGGTAGGAATAAATCTAAGTTTAGAACAAGAGCTAGGGGTAAGGTAAGGGTTTGAACATAGACCCATACATATGACAGTAAATACGAATATATATGTAAAATATGTAAAAATCATATGACTTTGTATGGTTAGGTTTATGTTTAGGTGGGTTTTTGCAATTCAGTTTAGATATAGGTAATGCATATATAAAATTATATATATACATATATGTATGAAAGATAAATGAGTATATAAATATATATGCAAAAATATATATGAATATTCATATATATTCATGTGGTTTTGTATGTAAATACTTTGTGGATTGGGAGTGTTATCATCAGGACAATGTTGTGTTGATTTAAGTAAAAGGTTCCACAAAAATATGTATAGAAATATACTTGAATATATTTGTGAAGGTACATGTGAATATAAGTCTAATTATACGTATAAATACATCTAAATATAGATATAAATATACTCAAAGTGAGTGTTACTGGTAAGTTAGTTTCACGTTTGAGGTACAATAATGTATGAATATGTAAAATGTATGATTGGATACATAAATGGAAATATGAATATATTTATCATTATATATGCATAAAAATATAAATAAACATGTATGTATACATATAAATATACATAAGACTCTGGTTATATTTAGTAGTAATTATAGATTTAACATTAATTTTACACATGAGTTTGGATATATATGTTTGTTCAAATGAATGTATATACATATGTATACACATACACATACACATACACAGACATACACATATATTTGCCAAAATGCAGGGTTTCATTTAGGCTTGGGGCAGAATGAGGTTAAGTTTTGGTGTTTTAAAACCTAATTTATAGTGATAAAAATACAGTGGATATAGTGAGAGTTATGGTAGTAATTTGTATGTAAATACAAATATATATATATAGATATTTTTGTATGTGTATGTAAAATATTTAATGAAAAGGATAATAAATTTATAAATGTACATGAGTATGTTTGAAGTTTTCTGTTGTCTTATAGTTTGTTTATTGATTAGAATTTGTGTTTCATTTAGGGGTAGGATTATCATTATGGTGTATACATATATTTATAAAATCTATATAAAGACATAAATGTATATGAAGATATATATGGATATTCAACATAATATTTATAGTTTATACATAGAATTCTTATGGTTATGGGTAATTTTAGGTTTAGTTTTAAGATACAGACTAGGTTTAGGGAGAGGATTAATAATGAAACAAATATGTCAATATATATAAATATAAATATGAATGTATAAGAAAAATTAAATGTGAAAATATATAAATATATACTTGTATTTATGGATTGGTTAATGGTAATGGTGTTGGTTATGTTTTTTTTTTTTTTTCTCATTAAACA